>VZTZ01038364.1:56982-69990 GCA_013400955.1 Drymodes brunneopygia | reverse complement strand
GCAAGGCAAGGCAAGAACACAGGAGGGTGGCAAGGCAAGGCAGGGCAGGGCAGGGCAAGGCCAGGCCAGACAAGGCAAGGCAAGGCAAGGCAAGGCAAGGCAAGGCAAGGCGAGGCAAGGTGAGGCGAGGCGAGGCAAGGCGAGGCGAGGCAAGGCTCAGGTAGGAAAGGCAATGTGAGCCAAAAGGGAGGAAGGCAAGGCATGGCAAGGCATGGGAAGAAAGGAGCAGGCAGGCCAAGGCAGGGGACGGGTATGAATGGCAAAGCAAGGGAAGGGAAGTGTGGGCAGAGCTAAGCAAAACAAGGGGTGGGGTTGCACAGCAAGGCAAGTGAGAGAAGTGTGAGAGTTACAGGAGGAGCAGGCAAGGCAAGGCAAGGCCAGGAGAAAAGGGATGTCAAGGTGGGGGATGAGTGAGGAAGGCAATGCAAGGCAAAGGAGTGGTGGGAAGGTCAAGAGAAGGAGACTGAGGGATCAGCAACACAATGCAGGGTTGGGGTAGGGGAGGCAAGGCAAGGGAGGGGAGGGGTGTGCAGGGCAATGCCAGGCAGGACGCAGGTAGGCAGGGCAGAACAGGGCAAGAGGTTGGTTTGCAAGGCAAGGCAATGGAGGGGTAGACAACGAAAGGCAAGGCAAGACAAGGGAGTTGTGGCTAATTAAAGTCAAGGAAAGGGTAGGGAAGAAAGGGGAGTGGTATGGAAGGAAGGCAGGTCAAAGGAAGGGCAGGCCAGGCCGGGCAAGGCCAGGAGAGAAAGGGGAAGGGAAAGCAAGGAGAGGGATGGAGATGCAGCACCATTCAAGGCAAAGGAGGGGTGGGAAGAGAAAGGCAAGGTAGCAGATGGGCTGCTCAGGCAATGCAAGGTTGGGGCAGGCAAGGCAAAGGCAGGGCAGGCAAGGCAAGGTTGGGGCAGGCAAGGCAAAGGCAGGGCAGGCAAGGCAAAGGCAAAGGCAAAGGCAGGGCAGGCAAGGCAAAGGCAGGGCAGGCAAGGCAGGGCAAGACCAGCACAGGAAAGAGGAAGGCAGTTAAAGGGGGGTGGAGTGGGAGGCAAGAGAAGGCTCAGACGTTGTAGGCCAGGCAGGGCAGGGCAAGGCAAGGCAAAGGCCAGGCAGCAGAGGCAAGGCAAAGGCAGGGAAGCGTGAGGTAAGCAGGATGAGGTGGGGGATGAGCAGCAAGGCAGTGCAAGGGAAGGGAAAGGTAGGCTGGGCAAGGGCTGGGGTGGGTGTTCAAGGCAAGACGAGGTTGGGGGAGGCAAGGGAAGGCACGTCAGAGGAGAGACTTACAGCACAAGGACAGGCCAGGGAAAAAGGGGTAGGGAAGCTGAGGTGATGTCGCCCTGCTTTTTGCAGGGTTCCATGTTTGTAATTTTGTAGTACAAGTTTCCCATGCATTTTCTGTAAACATGGTCCTTGTTTTTCCTAACTGGCCAGGATTGTTTTGAAATTGTAGATCGTTTTTCATTCCTTTTCCTGGGGTAGAGAAAGATAATTGACCATGTCTTTGTCCTATAAACTTACAGAGGTGTTAACCCCTCACACCAATCCCTGATTGTCTTTAGAAACAGATATAAATAAGAGAATAAAGAAGGGCAGCCCCTTTTGGTTGGTCCCGCCTGGAGATTCAGCTACTACTGTGGAACCTGCGTGTTTCTTCTGTTGCCAGCTGTGCAACAGGGTAGGGAATGGGTGAGGAAGGCAATGGAGTGGTAGGAAGGGCAAGAGCAGGACACAGAGGGCTCAGTAAGGCAGCGCAGAGTTGGAGAATGCACAGCAAGGAAAGGCAAGAGCTGGTCTGGAATGGCAAGGAAATGCAATGTCAGGCAGGGAAAGGCAAAGCAAGGCAAGGGAGGGGCAGGCAAGGCCAAGAGAATCGTAGGAGGAGCAGGCAAGACAAGGCAAAGCCGGGAAAAAGGGGTAGGGAAGCTGAGGTGGTGTCACCCTGCTTTTTGCAGGGTTCCATGTTTGTAATTTTGTAGTACAAGTTTCCCATGCATTTTCTATAAACATGGTCCTTGTTTTTCCTAACTGGCCAGGATTGTTTTGAACTTGTAAATTGTTTTCCTTTCCTTCCCCCTGGGGTGGAGAAAGATGATTGACCATGTCTTTATCCTGTGAACTTATAGAGGTGGTAACCTCTTTCACCAATCCATGATTATATTAAGAGAGATACATAAATGAGAGAACAAAGAAGGGCAGCACTTTTTGGTTGGTCCTGCCTGGAGATTCAACTACTGCTCTGAAGCCTGAGTGTTTCTTCTGCTGCCAGCTGTGCAACAAGGTGGTGCAAGGGTGAGAAAGGCAAGGCAAGGCAAGGGAGTGGGAGGAAAGACAAGCAGGGGTTGGTAAGAGAAGGCAAGGGGGGGTAGGAAAAGGCCAGGCCAGGGAGGAAAGCTGTGGGTAGGGCAAGATGGGGGGTGGATGTGAAAGGCAGTGCAAGACAACAGAGGGTTGGGAGGGCCAAGGAAGGCTCAAGGTGGGTTTGCCAAGCAAGGTGAGTACCAGGTGAGCAAGGCAAGGACAGTTACAGGAAAAGCAGGCAGGGCAAGGCAAGGCCAGGGAAAAGGTGATGGGGAAATCGAGGTGGGGTTCAGGTGAGCAAGGCAAAACAAGGGAATGGAGTGGTGGGAAGGGGATACAGAGGGGTGGGTAAAGCAATGCAAGGTCAAGGCAAGGCCAGGCAAGACTGAGGAGGGGCAAGAAAGGCAAGGCCAGGCTTTTCCATTTCCTTGCCTTTTTACCCCTTCCTTGCCTTTCCTCACCTTCCAGATCCATCCCCTACCTGGCCTTGCCTTCCCCAACCTTGCACTCCCTCAGTGACCCCTCCGTGTCCTTCCCTTGCTCTTCCTGCCACTCCTTTGGCTTGCATTGCCTTTCCCACCCATCCCCCACCTTGACTTCTCTACCCATTTTTTCTCTTCCCCTGCCTGATCCTCTTTTGATCCCCATTGCCTTGCTTGCCCCTCTCTTGTGTTCCCTCGCCTTTCTCACCCAGCCTTGCGTTTCCTTGCCATACCTGGCCAGCCTTTCCCTCGCCTCAGTGACACCTTTGTGTCCTTCCCACCACTCCATTGCCTTGCACTGCCTTCCTCACCCATCCTCCACCTCAAATTCCCTGCCTTTTTTCTCCTGGCTTTGCCTTTCCTGTTTCCCCTGTGACTCTGACTTCCTTGCCTACCCTTCCCTTGCTTTGCCTTGTCTCTCTTACCCTACCCCAAATTTCCCTGCCATTCCTGGCCATCCCTCCCCTGGCCTTGCTGAGCCCTCCGTGTCCTTCCATTGCTCATCCTACAGCTCCACTGCCTTGCATTTCCTCATTTCCCTCAGCTTGGCTTTCCCATCCCTTTTTTCCCTGGCATTGCCTTGCCTTGCCTGCTCCTCTGATCATTCCCCTTGCCTTGTTTTCCTCTCACTTCCCTGGCCTTACAAACTCAGCCCTTCACTCTCCCTTCCCTGCTGCCTCTCCCTTCCCCCATCTCCCCACCTTCCTCCTCCTGCTGCTTTTCCCCCCCTGCCTTGCCTTGCCAGTCCCGCCTCTCCTTCAGCTTTCCTTGCCTTTCCTCCTCTAACCTTGCACTGCTTTACCAACCCCTCCATGCCTCTTTCTTGCCCTTCCCACCACCCCAGTGCCTTGCATTGCCTTGGTCACCCATCCCCACCCTTCACTTCCCTGAAAGTTTTTTCCTGGCCTTGCCTTTCCTTGCTTGAGTCTCCTTTGACTCTCACTGCCTTGCCAACCCCTTGCCTTGCTTTGCCTTGCCTTTTCCTACTCAGCCTCGCATTTCTTTGTCATTCCTGCCAGTCTCTTGCCCTACTGGCTATTCAAAAATAGCTGTATAAAGACCAGGCAAATGTTTGAGGATTGGTCCCAAACAAAAGCCACCAGGGACCAACAGGTCTGGCTGGCCTTGGACTCCCAGGGGCCTCCCCTCAGCTCTCCCCAAGACTCTGGGACACCAGACTTTACATCCCATAGAAAAGCCCCATCCATCATGACCAGGAAAATGGGATTCCACCTCCTAGAACTGTGAATGTCCCAGGATTGCTCTCAGATGAAAGCTGCCAGAGCCGAAGTGCCTGGCTTGCCCTGGCCTCCCAGGGAATTCATCTTGGCTGCCCCCAAGACTCTGAGGGGCTGTGCTTTCCTTCCTCTGAAATAAAAGCTGTCTTTTGCAGTCAAAAGTTGAATTTTGATTCCACAAACTGGGTACATCTGATGATTGCTCCCAGTTAAAAGATGCCAGGACTGATGGGTCTCACTGGCCTTGGCCTCCCAGGGGTGCCTCTCATCACCCCCAAGGTGGGGCTTTGGGCTTTTCTTGCTGTGGAAAAGAGGAATCCTTCACTTCCAGGGGCCTGGGGTCCAGTGTGGGATCCTGGCTCCTAAAATTGGGAATGTCCAAGCGCTGCTCCCAGATCAAAGCTGCCAGGACCAACAGGTCTGGCTGGTCTTGGCTTCCCAGTGGTCAGGGTTAGGGGTTAGAGTTAGGGTTATGATTAGGGTTAGAGTTAGAGTTAGAGTTAGAGTTAGAGTTAGTTAGAGTTAGAGTTAGAGTTAGAGTTAGGGTTAGAGTTAGAGTTAGAATTAGGGTTAGGGTTAGGGTTAGGGTTAGGGTTAGGATTAGGGTTTGGGTTAGGGTTAGGATTAAGTGTTTGGTTAGGGTTATGGTTAAAGATTGAGTTTGCTTTTGATTCGGGCTTCTGTTTTAGCTTCAGTGTTATTGCTTTGGGTTTGTGTGAGGATTTAGGTTTAGGGGTTTTGTTAGGATTATCGTTGGCATTGTCTTTAGGGTTAGATTTTGGGTTAGACTTGGGGTTTTTTTGAGGTAGGATGGTTTTTTTAGCTTTAGAGTTAGGTTTTAGTGTTATGTTTCTGCCTAAAGCTTAGTGTTGGGTTAGGTTAGGGTTAGAGTTTTAGGGTTAAGGTGTTTGTGTTAGTGCATTAGGGTCCTGTTGGTGCTGGCAGCTTCTGTCTAGGAGCAATCCTTGGATGTGTGGAATTTTTGAGCTGGCATTCAAATTTCAGCCATGATGTCCTGCAGGAGAATTCCTGTTCTTTTCCATAGGAATGAAAGAAGCAGCCCCAATGTTTCAGGTGCAAATGAGGGTCCGGGTTAGAGTTTTAGGGTTAGGGTGTTCGTGATAGGGCATTAGGGTCCTGTTGGTACTGGCAGCTTCTGTCTAGGAGCAATCCTTGGGTGGAATTTTGGAGGTGACATTCAAATTTCAGCCACCATCTCCTGCAGGAGAATTCCTGTTCTTTTCCACAGGAATGAAACCCCACAGCCCCAGTGTTTCAGGTGCAGATGAGGGTTAGGGTTAGGTTTAGAGTTAGAGTTTTAGGGTTAGGGTGTTTGTGTTAGTGCATTAGGGTCCCATTGGTGCTGGCAGCTTCTGTCTAGGAGCAATCCTTGGATGTGTTGGATTTTGGAGCTGATATTCAAATTTCAGCCACAGTCTCCTGCAGGAGAATTCCTTTTCTTTTCCATAGGAATGAAAGCAGCAGCCCCAGTGTTTCAGGTACAGATGAGGGTTAGGGTTAGAGTTTTAGGGTTAGGGTGTTTGTGTTGGTGCATTAGGGTCCTGTTGGTGCTGGCAGTTTCTGTCTCGGAGCAATCCTTGGGTGGAATTTTGGAGCTGGCATTCAAATTTCAGCCACGATCTCCTGCAGGAGAATTCCTTTTCTTTTCCACAGGAATGAAACCCCACAGCCCCAGTGTTTCAGGTGCACATGAGGGGCTGCCTGGTGCACGTAATAACCAGTAAGGCTTTTCTGTGCTGCCACCCACCCTGGCACCCACCTGGGCACCCCTTCCAGCGCCCAGCCCTGTGTTTACATAACTCTCTCAGAGCCTCCTGATTTCTCCAGGCAGTAGATTATGGCACATGGCTCCCAGGATGACTCCTTAAGCCCTAAATCTGCTCCCTGCCCTTCCCTGAGGTGAGGCAGAGCACCAGGGGGGCAGGAGATGTCACACCGGGGTGACACCGGGATGGCCACGCCGTGTCTGGGGCCTGGGCATTCAGCATCAGGATTCTGACATTGAGCATTGGGATCCTCATGTTCAGCACCCAGCTGAACATTCTCGTGTTCAGGGTTCCCAGCTTGTGTTTCCCAGCACAGAGGAAGCAGCTGGGATCCTTCATCTGATCCACATTTCCATCTTTGAGGATGCAGCAAAAGTGCCCTTTGGGACCCTGCTGAAAACGGCCTCCCACGAGTTGCCTTGGCACCAAACTCCTGCCTTTTTGGCAAGAAAAGAGCTGATCCAGGGGCTGGAAATGCCCTTTCCCAGATCTCACAGTCCCAATGGCCCTTGAACCTCAGGAAAGACATAAAAACCTCCCAACCACACACGAACAACAACAGCAAAACCCTTTAAAGCTGAAGACAAGAGAACAGTCGGGCTTCACGTGGATTTTGGGAAACAACTTTTGCAGCTCCTGGGCTAAGGCTGCCCTTAGAGCTCTGGAATCCATTCCCAGCGGAGCAGGAGGGGTGGAAACCCCAAGGCACCTTCCAAGGAAATCACAGAGTTTACTGAATGCACGTGTCCAGTTCAGGTGTCCAAGCCCTTGACTGGAGCAGCAGCTTCCCAGATTTATCTGCTCAGCCAATTCACCTGGATAGAAAGTCAGGTGGAAGGAGTTTGGGGGTTTCAGCTGAGCCCGTGGGGCTGCTCAGGCAGCACTGTCACATCAAAGTGAGACAGGTATAAAAATACAGCCTGGGGCTCCCAGCAGCTCCTTGGCTAAAGACTAAATCCTGTCCTGATCCTGCTCAGCGTGGATGCAGCCATTTTAAGCAGCAGTTTAATTTAAGATCTCTTGGGTAGCTGAGCCCACGTCAACGTGCTGTTTGTCACAGCTTTGGTGCCAAAAGGCCACCTCAAGCCTCAGAGCACAAACCTCCTTTTCCCTGCGGAGGGTACAGAGGGACATTCCAAAGCCTCTGGATGAGTTTTCCCTGCTGCTTGTGGCCGGGATGCTGCCCAGCTGAAGAGGGAGCCACGGGGAAGATCTGAGCAGCCCCGGGGAAGATCAAGGTGAGAAGAGCATCCTCCATCCCCAGAGACTGCTTGGGAGCATCCAAGGGGTGGGAAAGTTCAGTGGAGTTTTGAAGGTTTTCCTCCTCTCATGGCACCCATCGATTGATTGTTGGCTTCTGCTTAGGAGCAGAAGGGTTTAACTCCTGCTGCCAGGCTCAGCCAGGCTGGCCCTGCCCACAGCTCCTGTTCCAGGGCTCTGCTGTGTCCTGGGGGAGCCAGGAGCTGCTCCCAGCCGCTGTTCCAAGGGGAAAAGTCTTCACATCCCTTGGGATGTGCCCTGGATGGATGGGGAGGGCGGCTGGGAAGGGCTCAGACCCTGAGTGTGGCACAGGGAGGGTGGCCGTGTCCTTCCCCTGGTGCCTGGCACAGCAGCCCAGCTGTTCAGTTCCCTGGTGCAGCCCTGGAGCCGTTCCCAATCTCAGCATCCCCCCGGATTCCACGCCCAGACTCTGAGACCCCGACCCACCTCCCGAATTCCCAAAGTGTCCCCCTGTTTTTCCCGCGGTGCCATGGGGGGGCTGCTCCCCTTTTGGGGTGTCACAGCACCCGGACACCCCCGTGTGAGCTTCGGCAGGGGGCAAAGGATGGGACCTGGGCTGTGCTGGAGGCTGGGGGGGACAGCCGAGGCTCCCCCGTGGGACAAGGGACACCAGAGCCCAGGCGGTTCCCACGGCCCCTCTGTGTCTGCACAGGGGCAGTGACAGTGCCGAGAGCAGCCGGGAGAGGCTCCCGGCCCCAGGCAGGGCGCGGGGCCAAGCTGGGCTGGCTCCCCCCGCCCAGGCCGGATGACAGATGCCTGCAGTGGAGGAGAACATGCTGCAGCTCCCACTTCCAGCCTGGATGCCTCCGACCCGGAGCTGCACTATGAGGAGGAGGAGGAGGAGGAGGAAGAGTCATCAGAACGCTCAGAGCCCTCGGACAGCAGCAGCATCTTCTCTGATGACTCTGTCTACCCTTGCTACGAGGTCTCCCCGGAGGCTGGTGATGCCGGGGTCCTCAGCCTCTACCAGTGCTGTGCCAGGAACGATGCCAAGCTGGTGGGGGAGAGGCTGGAGCGTGGGGTGACCCGGAGTGAGGCCACCGAGCTGGACATCAATGGGAGGGTGAGTGCCCGGGGAGGGCGGGGTGTGCACCCTGCGGAGCAGAAAGAGGATTTTCCAGGAATGGGCAAATCCTGGAGGCTGGTGGTTGCTAAAGCAGGTGGGGCAGGAGGGAGAGGCCTGGGTGGAATGGCTCCCCTGGGATTGAGCCAATCCTCGGAGTAGAACATTGTCTGTCCTCCCATCCTGGGCCTGCCTGGTTTGGGTGGCTGGGGGGACAGTTTGGAAGGGCCGTGGGAGCACCATGGTGGGATCAGTGTGGGATTTTTGGAAGGGCCGTGGGAGCACCGTGGTGGGATCAGTGTGGGATTGGTGCTGAGTGCTGCTCCCTCTCCAGAACGGGCTGATGGTCGCCTGCTCCAAGGGCTTCGTGGACATCGTGCCCCTGCTGCAGAAGTGTCCCTACATCAACGTCAACCAGCAGGACAACGATGGCAACACGGCCCTCATGATGGCAGCCCAGGCAGGTCAGCACCATGCCCGGCCCCGGCACGGGCAGCACCAGTGCCACCCCTCAGGAAGGGATGTGACCCCCTGTGCCTCCCCCAGAAACCCGAAAATGACCCAAAAATGTGGTGAAAGCTGTGCTCCCAAGGGATGGGTGGCATCAGCTGCATTTATGGTTCACCTCGAACCCTCAAAAAGGGAGGCTCCTCTCTCAAACGTGCTGTGTTGAGTGGCAGAGCTGGGCTGGAGCTGCCCCACGTGCTCCAGGAAACTCTGGGAGTCGCAGGGATTTCCCTGCCCAAAGGCTCTGAGCTCTGTGTAGGGCCCAAACTCCAGCCACGATGGTTTTCTTTGCTGGTCTGGCTCCCTCCCCCCAATTTACCAGGAGGTGAAGGAGAAGGGTCCCAAAGTGAGGATCACCTTTGATTCCTATTTTATCCTTGCTGGAATTCATGATTTTATGGGGGTTTTTTTTGCATTTTTGGACTCTTTCCTGTGTTCTCCACGAAAGCAGCTGGTTCATCAGTGCTGCTCCCTCCATGGGCCAACCCAAAATAGACCCAAACCCTTCCAGTTCTGATCCCTTCAAGCTTCTGCATCTGCATCCTCACGGAATGCAGCTGCCGAATCCTTTGTCCAACAGGCGCCAGCCATTGTCCCTGTTCACTGTGGGAACTCTAACACAGCTTCTCTCTGGCTGTTAAGGACACATCACCATCGTCAACTACCTCCTCAACTACTACCCCGCCCTCGAGGTGGACCAGCGGGACCCCCGGGGGCTGACGGCGCTGATGAAGGCGGCGGTGCAGGGGAGGCGGGACTGCGTCACCGCCCTGCTCCTGGCGGGTGAGCGCCTCCCCGGGGGGATTTCGGGGTTTTGGGGAAGGGGTGGGGAGCTGCTCCGGGTGGGATGTCGATGTTGTGGTGGTGCTCTCCAGGAGCTGACCTGCAGGCGGTGGATGCCGTGAAGGGGAAGACGGCCAGGGAATGGGCGAGCTTCACCGGCCGCTTCGAGACCACCGTGCGCATCCGGACCCTCCTGCGGCGCCCGCGCGCCGAGCAGTTCGGAGCCCAGTACCAGCCCGAGTGGCCGGCCCTGGCCGAGCTGGTGGCCAAGGCCCTGAGCCCCAAATCCAGGAGCAGGAGGCTGCTGGAGAAGATCCGATCCCTCTTCACCTTCAGCATCCCCCGCGACCCCGAGGAGGGCGGCGTGATGGACCACATGGTGAGGGCCACCACGTCCCTCGCCAGCCCCTTCGTGTCCACTGCTTGCCAAACCGTCTGCCCCGACAGCCCGCCCGAGCTGGGCAAGCGCCGGCTGTCGGTGCCGGAGATCCTGGGGCAGCACGTGCCGGATCCAGATGAGGAATCCGAAATGTCCTCGCGCCCCAGCACCGCAGGGTCATCCTGCAACGGCCAGGCCGTGTCCGAGGTGCGGCTGCTGCCGCCCCGGCCGCCCCCCAGCCGCCTCCTGCGCCTCGTGCCGCTGTGGCTGCGGCGCGGCAACAGCATCTTCCCCGGGGAGCCCGTCCCAAAAATCAGAGTGAACAAAGCCTCTGGCTCAGGCGCTGGGGAGAAGAAGCCACGTGTGAAGGACAAGCACCTGCTGCAGCCGCCCGAGTGGAGGTACAAGATGCTGAAGGAGGAGAAGAAAGCGGCCAAGGAGGGCAAGGGCGGGGAGAAGAAGAAGAAGAAAAAGAAAAAGAAAGGCTAAAGCAAGGAGGTGTCAGGGTGGGGACATGGTTCTTGCTGTCCCCTTGGATCTGCTGGCTCCTCTGGCACAGGGGTGGTTTTGTTCCCAGCGGATGGGAATGTCCAGGGGAGGAGGACGATGTGGGTGTACACACCCAGCTGAAACATTCCCGAGGGTTCACAGGCCCCTGCCTGGCCTCTTGTCCTCTCCACCCCGAGGGTGGCCACCCTAGCATGGTACAGGTCGTGCTGGGCACTGATGTGCTGAGATCCTGGACCCAGCTCCAGGAATCCAGGGAGCAGGACTGTGGCACAAGTCCTTCCTATGTTTTTTCCTTTCCTTTCCTTTGGTTCTTCTTTTTTTTTTTTTTTGGCCTCTTTGATCTTCCCGAGCTCTCGATTCCACAGCGTGTGTTGGAATGTGGCTGAGCAAATTAAAATGGAAGTGGTTGCCATGTTAACAGGATGGATTCCATGAATAAAGCTCAGGGTTGCTGTGGGGCTGGCAGGAAGGCTCCCCCTTTGCTGCCAGCATCCCCTGGCCACCGTGTCACATCCTCAGGGACATTCCCCACTCCTGTGTGGTGGATGGACACACCGAAGCTCAGCACAGGGAAGCAGCTCCACGCTGTGGAAGCAGCACCAGCTGCCAGGCACAGGCTGGAAACCAAGCTTGGGGTACTCGTGCCCCCCAGCTGCCCCCCAGAGCTCAAAAATCACCAGTGCTGCTGCAGCAGCAGGGTGTTGGTGATCCCATATTTCAACATCCTCTTAAACCCAGCTCCATCCCAGGGTGCAGGAATGTGAAGCAGCACGGGCAGAGTTCAACTCCAGGAAGGACACGGGCAGTGTCACAGTGCTCAAAGCAAAAGTTACCCAAGTAATAAATAATTCTTGGCCACGTGTGGAGCCCCCCATCCCTGCACCACTCCCTTTTTAGGGGGACAGGAGTCCCCACTCCCCACTGTGAGGCTGCAGCTCTGCCTTTTGTGGGGCACTGGGAGGTTTGGGCTGAGCCGCAGGCAGGGAAGGATTCTCGTGGGGAAGGAGGAGCTGCAGCCTCCCCGTCTGTTCCCCTCTCTCCCTTGGCTCGCCCGGGCTCCCCGCACGTGGCTGCCCTGCTTCGCCAGCTCCCTGCGGCTCGCAGCTGAGCCGGGGGCGGGCGGCACATGGAGCAGCCGTGGCATCAGCCGTGCCAGCCTGGCTCCTGCCACGCAGGGGGAAGGGAGGGACGGGCTCCCACCGGCCCCTCCTGCCCCTCTGCCGTCACGGGCATGGCTCAGTGGGACCCCGAGGGATGGCTGGATGCACCTGGGGAGGGCCCAGCTGTGGTCCAGGGATGTGCTTTCCCTTCTGCGGGATGAAATCACAGCCGTGAACACGCGGAGGAGGAAGGGAAGTCTCACTTTGGCTTCAGGGGGTGACGGGAGGTTGTACCAAGGTTGGCACGGGACTGTGGGTCATGGTGCTGGTGGGTGGTGCCCCACAAGGACTGGAACCGGGGCAGGAGCCTGCAGGGAGTTTGATTTGCCCATCACATACCCCTGCAGTCAATCCCACTCTGGAGGAATTCACCTTCCCACGGCGACAGTGCCAGAGCTGCAGCTGGGCCCGGGGCTCCCACCCATCCCTGCCCTTGGAATCTCCCAGCATTAGGATTTAGGAACTCTTAAAAGTTTTTTAGCAGTGTTTATCCCCTCAGCGACGATTGTGGTTTAAAAAGGAAGGCGGCCCGTTTGAAAGATGGAGTTGCAGGGATCAAACCATCCAGCGGCAGCAGCCCTTGCTGGAGAGCTCGCCCAGAATAACTCCTGCCCGCCGCCGTACGAGCAGGATGCCCCGTGTCTGCTCCCATGGAAGGGATGCAAGAACCATCCAGGAATAACCCCGGGAGGGGCCAATCCGGCCGGATCGCTGAGACCCGCCTGGCGGAGCAGAGATGGTCACGCAGATAAGCTGTCTGCAGGCATCAGCTTCCTCCCGGGCAGCTCCTATCAGATGGAAACTGCCCGTTTCCCCCGCGCCGCTTCGCCAAAGCTCCGGGACCCGCACGGACAAAGTCACGTGTGAAGGCCCTTCATGTTTTATCCTGGTTTTGTTGCTTCTGTTTGTTTAAACTTCCGAGATCACGGCCGATAGCGGGGCGAGGCGGCCGGCGGGACTCAAAGCTCCGCCGCCGCGGTGCCCCGGCTCTGGGAGGCTCCGGGTGGGCGCATGATTCATTTGGGGCCGGTGATGCAATGGCAAAGGGGATATCAGGGTAAATCAGGCCCTGGCACCACGTTAGGAAAGAGGCTGCGATGCGGGAGCGGGCGGCGATGCCCGGGGAGCAGCCGGCAGAGAGGCGGGGATGGGGCTTGGGATGGCCCCGGGAGGGAGAAGTGGGGACGGGAGCAGGGAGAAGCAGCCCAGATTGGGGTGACCCAAAAAAACAGCCCTGAAAGTGGCAAAACGGGAAGCGGCGCTTCCGCTGCCCACGGTCCCGTGTGCTCCGGGGGAGCGGGAAGTGCCCGGCCCGGGCTGTGGGAACGGCCCCGCCGGCGGCGTCCCAGTGCCGGCCCCCACGGCGGAGTGGGGACAGCGGGGACGTGCCCGGGCGAGGCACAGAGCGAAGCCCCTTGGGCACCGTGCCCCGCTCCGTGCCCCGCTCCGTGCCCCGCTCCGTGCCCTGCTCCGTGCCCTGCTCCGTGCCCCGCTCCCTGCCCTGCTCTGTGCCCTGCTCCGTGCCC
>VZTZ01038364.1:43084-56875 GCA_013400955.1 Drymodes brunneopygia | reverse complement strand
CGCTCCCTGCCCCGCTCCCTGCCCCGCTCCGTGCCCTGCTCCGTGCCCTGCTCTGTGCCCTGCTCCGTGCCCCGCTCCGTGCCCTGCTCCCTGCCCCGCTCCGTGCCCTGCTCTCTGCCCCGCTCCGAGCCCCGCTCCGTGCCCGCAGCCAGGGCTCCGCATCCCCGCTGGAGCGGCCGCCACGCCCTCAGGCCATGTTACAGCCCAGGGTGAAATTCTCCCCTGCCCTCCTGGTGCCTTCTTGGGCTGCCTCAAAACAAAGGCCAGACAAAATTAAGAGATTAAAGTTGTATTTATTGAAGGGCCTTCAGGTACATTTCGGGCAGACAAAGCCCCACCCAGGGGCTACACCCAAAAATAGACGATGGATCATGGGTTTTCATCCTTTTATAAGTTTGGTCCATTTTTGGGTGCAGCCCCCCCTGATTTGCACCTGAAGGCCCTTCAATAAACACAACCAGTTTTTATTCTCTTAATTTTGTCTGGTCTCTGTTTTAAGGTAGCCCAGAAAGGCATCACTTCAGCGCTGCACCCTGGAATTGCTGGGTCCAGCTTGGAATAACCAAGGATAACCATGGAAGAACCCCTTGGCTCTGCCATGGAGCTCCATCCCCACGAGGGCTGGAGCAGGAGGGGTGGCCAGGCAGGTCAAGGTCATTCCCACAGCATCTCTCTTGAACATTCCCATCCCCATCCCTGCCAAAGCAGCCAGCTGTGCTCCTGCTTAAAGACCTTGAGATGCTCAGGATGAAGGCGGTGATGGCCATGTCCTTCCCATGAAAACTGGGAAACTGGGTGGGAAAACGCCCGGTGAAGGACGAGGAGGGAGTAACAGGCGAGGCAAAGCAACCAGGATGGAGCTGGGGCCCGGTGAGCGGGAGGAAGGGAGGCTGGTCGTGGCTGTGTGCTCAGCAATAGGAAATGCTTTATTAGCTGGGAGTGGTGGAGAGAAGCCAGGCAGGAAGAGGCAGTAATAAGAAACATTTTTTTGACTTCTCCCACATCCAGACCACAGAGCAGCTGCCAAACGGCTGCGTCGGACAACGGGGTGGCCCCTGCAGCCAGGCCCGGGAGGGTGACATTCCCCCAGCTGTGGGAGCCCCCACGGGGACAGGATGGGTGGCAGGAGGGGAGCAGATCCATGAAGATCGTCGGAGTTGGGGCTCAGGGCACCGGAGCAAAGCTGCCCCAGCTGAGGCGGATCCGAGAGCGGGATCGGGGCCGGGAGAGCCTCGCCAGGGCCGGGCAGCGCCGGGGGCTCCCGCAGGACCTGGATGCTGTAGGTGAGTGGGGAAGGGCCACGTGCTCGTGGGGTCTGGGGCTGCACCCAGCTCAGGGTTTGCCTCCTGATTTACCCCCGAAATCAGGGTTTGGCCCCGTTTCCTTCATGTTCCGCGGGATGCTGGTGTTGACATCGGGGTTCGAGAGGCTGGAATTGGGGCTAGGGGTGTGAATCGGGGTCACATCAGTGTGGGGGTGGCAGGATCTGGCCCCAGGTCCTTGCTAAAGAGCTGGAATTATAAGCAACTGCAACGGAAAGGCTGGAATGGCCATGGGAAATGGGGAATTTGAGTGTATTTTGAAAAGACGTGGGGAAAATGAGGGAAAGTTGACAGCGAGGGCTGGAGGCTCCAACACCACAGAATGTTCCACTTCAGTGCTCCCCTTCTGCACGGCCAAATTCCAGGTGTCTCAGAGGAGGGGTGGGCAAGGAAGGCACAAATGGCCACTAAAGAGGCTCCAGCTCCAAAGCCAAGCTGGGGAGAGCCCCACCGTGGAGCTGTGTCACAGTGCTGGCACTGGAGCCCCCTGTGAGGCCGGGGCAGTGGCACTGCCCTGGTCCCTGCTCTGCTCCAGGAGACACAGGCGGTGCCATCCGGTGAACCTGAGAGGGGTTTGCTGCTCTCTTGAGAGGATTTTGCTGCTCTCTTGGGTGGGTTTTGCTGCTCTCTTGAGAGGGTTTTGCTGCTCTCTTTGTGTGGTGCACGTTCATGGAATGGAAATGCCCGTCAGTGAGAGGGGCTGGGCTGGTGGAGCCCCCCAGTCCAGGTCCCTGAGCTGAGCTTTGCTGCGTCCGTGACCCACCTGCAGCTACGGGCAGGGAAAGGAAAAAACCTCCAGCTGTGCCTCTGAAACCAGGCTGGAGCTTTGGGATCTGTGGAAAAGCTCCTGCCAGCTGTGCCCCAGTGTCCATCCAGTCCTTTCCCCCTGCAGCTGGCACACATCTGGCTCACCTGGCTGGCACCAGCAGTGGCACAAGGGGCTGGGCTGTGTGTGACTCCCTGTGAAAAGCTGGCACAGGGAACTGAGCTGTGAGCCACAGCCTGTGGCTAAACCCCCTGTCAGCAGCAGAAACCACAGGGGAAGGAGGAAGAGCTGGGATTGAGGAGCTCGGCCAAGCTGCCCTGGTGAGAGCAGGGATCCCTGAACCAGCCCAAGGACTGTGCCTGGCCACCCTTCCCTGAACTCCTCTTGTCTCTTCTCCATTTTCACTTTGCTTTTCTCTCCATGGGGTCATGGGGAAATTCCCCTTCCCTGGGCTTGGTTCTTGTTCCAGACCCCTGAGCTGCAGCACAGCCACTCCTGCCAGCACCCATGTCCCATCCCAGAGGTTTCCTTTGGGGTTTTTTCCTTTTCCTGATGCTGCAAATCCCAAAGAATATAATTTAACACCCAGTCAGGCTGGGTGAGATGCTGTGGATGTCAGGAGGGCACGTGAGCTGCAGCTCCTGATGGGAAAGGAGGAAGGAAGGGGCAGGGATGGGCACACCAGGACTGGTTTGTGCCATTCCTGAAGAACCTGGGATGTTTTTCCTGTGGGATGCCAGGAACAGCTCTGGATCAAGGTTTGCTCTCGGTAACAACGACAATCCATGGGATGTTTCATGTACAGCAGAGTTTTGGGTGAGGTTATGCATTTCATGGCAGATATCCTGCAGCTGTTTTAACGGCTCAGGATTTTGTGGAAGTGGCTTCAAGGAGGGAATTCACCACCTGGGAGACTCAGCTTCCCTTTGAAAACGTACATCCTGGAGCTCTCAGGATTGCGAGCAGTGCGGTGCTTGGCAGCACTGGGAATCATCAGCCCAGATCCAGAGGGGTTGAGGTTTTAAATTAAATCCCAGCCCAGCTCCGGGGGAGTTGGGATTTTAAAACAAAGCTGATCCCGGCCCAGTCAGATGGATCAGCTCCTCACAGTGGGCACCAAGGACCAGCCCCCAGCTCCTGCCCTCCCGGACCCAGGATCTGCTCGGTGTTTCCTCCCCTGGAGCAACAACCAAGTGAGTTATTTTGGGGAGGAAAAGCCCGATTTTCGGCACGGCTGGAGCCTGCCGGGGTCAGCCACGTCCGTGTGCGCTCCCGAGGGCCGGCCTTGCGTGACTGCGCTTCCCCATCAGGGCCAGAATCTAAACAATCTTGATTCCTGTCCCAGCAGCCCTGGGCTGGGCTCTTCAATTGCAGGAAACGGAGCCTTTGGCATGTTTATGTCGGGAACACGAAGAATGAGCTGAGGAGGGGCCGGGAGCCTGCGGCCACGGAGCGGGCGGGGGGCGCCGGGGGGATCGCCGTGTTTGCCTTGGCAGAAACAGCTCTTTTACAAGGGAGAAAAAAAAAAAAGGAAGATTAAAAATAGCCAAACTTCCCCCCAAAGGCTCAGCAAGGAATTTTTGGCTGTCCCAACACCTCTGTTTGTGTCATTGATAAGCTCCACACAAAGGCACCCCCAGGACTGAGCCCCTGCCCGTGGCCAGCGGCGCTTGGCGGCTGCGGAGCTGGAGGGGCTGCACGAGGCGTGGGGGCTTTGAATCCATCCCTGATCCGGGGATTGCCGAACCTGGAATGTCCAGCAGTGCCGTGGCATCATCAGGGCTTCCAGGCCCGTGGGGGCTGTGGTTTCATGGAGCAGGAGCCATGGGAAGAGCGGGAAATGCCGGTGTGAGGATCAGAGGGAGAAGGGAAGGAGGTTGGGGCTGCACGGACGCGGCCAGGGCCTGGTTCCAGCCAGGTTCACATCCCTGAGAGCTGTGGTACCATGAGTGGTACCCCGTGCCCATGGCAGGGAGGTCCCCCGAGCTTGGGAGGTCCCGGGATGTGTTCTCAGGAAGGGCTGTGCCCAGGATGTCCGGAGCCAAACTCAGCTGGGAGCAGCACATCCCACCCCGCTCTGTGTGCGCCTGCCCTCTGCCAGGACCCCTGTGCCTTCCCAAAGCCCCCCTGGTTGGGGATGAGCCCCCGGGGGTGTCAGGGCTGCCCTCACCCCTCTGCTCTCCTCAGGACGATGCCGTGTGGAGCCGGTGGCCGGGTGGTGCTGCTGCTGATGTCCCTGTCCCTCAGCTTCGCAGCCGGTGAGTGCCAACGCCACGGGGTGACAGAGGGTTAAAATAAACCCTCGGCTTTTTGGGAGCATCCCTGCCCAAAATAAAACTCAGGGGAAAAGCTGGGCTCCTCAGGGACTGTGCTAGGCCCCTTTGGGGTGGTGACCCATCCCCCAGAGAGGATCTCAGCTTAATTAATTGTGGTAGATCGAGCGCTTTGCTGTCACCAGAGGGGAGAGGGGGAAAGGCTGGCACCACAGACTAAAAAATGTGGGGTTCCCCAGGGGTGGTGGTGGTGATGATGATGTTGATGAGGATGATGATGAGGATGATGGTGGTGGTGGTGGAAAACAGGAGGGGCATCCCAGGGGAGCACCAGGTGACCTGGGGACAGATCCAGGCTGGGTGCTTTTGCAGGGAGGGCAGGGATGATGTGGCTGCACCAGGGAGGAGCAGCAGAGCTCATTTTGTGGGGATGAATCTCCACCGAGTCCCTGTCCTGCCCACAGGGCCACCAACCCCAAAGCAGCCCTGCCACCCCCCTGACCCAGGCAGCCTTTGGGGCAGGGAGACTGGAAGTGCAGGATGGCCACCACAGCCATCCCCTTGCTGTCCCCCCACTGTCCCCTCACTGTCCCCTCACCACCGGATGTCTGGCTGCCCTCACGCTGAACTCACTGATTCCAGGAGGGATATTTTCTGCGCAAAAGGGCAGAGCTAAATTGGGAGTTTGGGAGCGTGGCCTCCATCTGAGCCACTCTGGCACCGTGGCACAGGAAAGCGCCATCGGGAAAGTCAGGAAAAACTCCAGGAAAGACCCTGGGTTTGGCACCCAGCTCCCAAAACACCCCCTGGGGAGGCAGTGGCTGAGTCTGGGGCTTTTGATCCCACCCCAGCTCCCAGGAAAAATCCCACATCCCCTGGGATTCTGTGGGCAGGATGTGACCCTGTGTGTTGCAAACCAGTGCATCCCAGTTAATCCCAGCTGCTGGGGCTGGGTGCACAGGGCATTCCTCAGAGCCTCTTGGGAGGGTGGGAACAGGTGACAGCCACGTTCAGGGCTGGGACTTGGATCCCAGCTGGGAGCAGGTGATTTTCCAGGAGGTGCCAGGGTGGACTCCCTGTACTGAGCCTTCCCCTCCTTCTATGATGGCCCCAGGCTGCCCATTGTCCAAACTTGGTTCAGGAGTCTTTAGGACAATGTCCCCGTCCCCAAAGCCACCAAAGCTGCCGGGTGGGCAGTGAGGTGACCCCAACGTGTCCCCTGATGATGCCCGCAGAGGAGCTGCTGTGTGCCTGCGATGTGCCCCACTGCAGCCAGCCCAACTGCACGGGCAAGGTGTGCTTCGTCAGCAAGAGGAGGGAGGAGGGGACCATCACCCAGCAGCGGGGCTGCTTCTCCCAGAACATCCTGGAGCAGTGCCACACGCCCGTGACCGAGCAGTACGGCATGAGGTGCTGCAGCTTCCCCATGTGCAACGCCGAGCTGGAGATCTACCTGCAAGGTACAGGGGCGAGGGGGAGTGGGGACGAGCTGCCCCCATGGCTGGGGATGGGGTTGGGTGTCAAGATTGTCGCTGTCCTCACTCAGCAGCCGCAGAGTCACCTTTTCCCAGGTGAGACAGGGCCACCAAGATGTCCCCAGGTGTCCCTTCTTGGGCTGCCACCCGTGGGGTTGATCCCAATGCAGAGTCACTCTTGCTCAGGTCCAAGCCCAAACCCAGAGCTCCACCCTCCCAGCTCCACCCTCACGCTTCCATCCCTCGTTCCCCCCACCCAGGAGAAGATGCCCTGGAAAAGACACCTTCCCTACCCAACCTCCTCCTGATGATCTTCGTCCCACTCCTCGCCCTCCTCGTCCTCGTGGCACTCACGGCGCTCTTCTGCTGGAAGGTGGCCCAGCACCGCCACAAGCACAGTGACTTTGGTGACACAGACCTCATGCTGAAGGCGTCCATGGTGGGAGACAGCACCTTAGAGGTGGGTGAGCTCCGTGAGGGACCCCAAATGTCCCCAAAGCGTGCGTGGGTGTAGGGGTGGCCACCACGCTGACCCCACGGCCACCCTGCTTGCACAGGACCTGCTGAACGATGACTGCACCACGGGCAGTGGCTCGGGGCTGCCTTTCCTTGTCCAGAGAACCGTGGCTCGGCAGATCACCCTCATGGAGTGCGTGGGTAAGGAGAGCAGCCCGGCCGGGGGAGGCTGCCCCAGTCACCCCCAGCTGGTGCTTGAGTGGGAGAACCACAGCTTCAAACCCAGGAGGGGGCTTGAACCCAACCGTGCCAGCCAAAACCCAGTAGCAACCCCAATTTCTCCCGTCCTGCTGACTGGGGAGGGAGAGAAGGAGCAGCTGGGTGGGTGAGCGGTCGTTGGCCAAGGTCAAGGAGCCCTGTGCTGCTCCATCGCTGTCCCACACAAGATCCAGGTGTGTCACACTTGGGAGCGCCCTGTGTGACACCACGGTGACACGGCTGTGGCAGGTAAAGGGCGCTACGGCGAGGTGTGGCGAGGCGTGTGGCACGGCGAGAGCGTGGCCGTGAAGATCTTCTCCTCCCGGGACGAGCAGTCGTGGTTCCGCGAGACAGAGATCTACAACACCGTCCTCCTCCGGCACGACAACATCCTGGGTGAGCTGGGGGGCCGGGAGGGCCCCAGGAGAAGTGGGGGCAGCCACGTGGTGGCTGCACAGTCCCTGATCTCTCTCCCTGCCCAGGCTTCATCGCCTCTGACATGACATCCAGGAACTCCAGCACGCAGCTGTGGCTCATCACCCACTACCACGAGAACGGCTCGCTCTACGATTACCTGCAGAGGACAGCCCTGGACGTGGAGACCTGCCTGGGCCTGGCCTCCTCCATCATCTGCGGCCTCGTCCACCTGCACGTGGAGATTTTCGGCACCCAGGGCAAACCCGCCATCGCCCACCGGGACCTGAAAAGCAGGAACATCCTGGTGAAGAGCAACCGGCAGTGCTGCATCGCAGACCTGGGTGAGATGGGGGGGTGGGATGGGGTACCCCGGGTATGTGGCACTTTGGGGTGTGAAACCCCAGGGTTGTGATAGCCAGGGTTGCAGCAGGCAGGGGTGTGGTAGCCCAGTGATGAGGTGTCCTGGGGACATGGTACCCCAAGAACATTATACTCCAGGGGTGTGGTACCCCAGTGATGAGGTGTCCTGGGGACATGGTACCCCAAGGAAGTTGTGCTCCAGGATTGTGGAACCCTACAGATGTGATGCTCCAGGAATGTGATACCCAGGGGATGTAACATGGCAGGGATGTGCTGCCCCAGGGTGCTGGTGCCCCAAGGATGTGGTGTCCTGGGGTTTTGGTACCTCAGGGATGTTGAGCCCCATGGATGCAGCACCAGCACAGCACTGACCAGCACAGGGCTGGGATCCCAGCATTTTATTGCTGAATTGACGACCTTAAAAGCCTTCCCCATCCCAAATAACTCTGTGACCTGTCCCCCCAGGGCTGGCTGTCATGCACTCCCAGGGCAGCGATTACCTGGACATTGGCAACAACCCCCGGGTGGGCACCAAGCGCTACATGGCCCCGGAGGTGCTGAGCGAGCAGATCCGCACCGACTGCTTCGAGTCCTACAAGAAGACGGACATCTGGGCGTACGGGCTGGTGCTCTGGGAGATCACCCGGCGGACGGTGGTGAACGGTGAGCAGCTCCCGGCCGCCGGCTCCGCTCGCTCCCGGCTCCCCGCGAGGCTCCGCGCCCGTTCCCTCCTTCCCTCCTTTTCTTGTTGCTTTTTTTTTTCTTTCCCCTTTTCCTTCGCCCAGAAGATTAGCTGTAAATTATAAACACTGTAATCTAGTGTCAGCACCCGGCTCCCTGATTAAAGGGCCCATTAGACTCAATCAGTGCTTTGTTTGTTCAGCGCTGATTAGAAAACAAGCAGCTTCGAGCGCTGCCTGGAAAGCGGCCACGGCCGGGACCTCCGGCCGCCGGGCTTGGCTCGGGAGCTCGGGACTGGGGGCAAGGGGCGAAAGCGCCTAGGGTCCCCCCCGCGCTGGGAGTGAACCAAATTAGGGCCGCCTGGCCAGTGCTGCTCATCACGGCGAAGTCCATTAAAAGCATTAATTAAATGGTGGGCGCTGGCGGCTGGAGCGGGAGGTCCCCCCAGGCGCAGTCTGGCCGGGATAATCTCATTTACGGCCCCAGGGCTCCCTCAGATTACACATTTACTCCGAATTACCCCAGCCATGCGCAGGAATGATCTTCAGCCGGCTGGGTTTAACCCTTCCAGGATCCCTCACTCTCCAGGACGGCCTCAGGGAATCGGGGATGGGGAGCTCCAGGGGACCCTGAGGTTTTGGGATCACCCCTTGGGGTGCAGGGAGCTGCTGGGGGCTCGTGCCTTCCCAGAGACATCAAATCCCACGGGGACACGGACATCTGCAAGCATTAAGCAGAGATTAGCTGGGCCAGCTGGCAGAGTGACCACCAGGTGCTGAGCGGCGGTGGCCACAGTGCCAAGGGCTGGGATCGGTGCTGGAGCTGGTGCCGGAGCTGACACTCGTGCTGGGACTGGTTCTGGACTGGTGCCAGGGCTGCAGCTGGTGCTGGAGCCACCAGTGGTACCAGTTCCAGCTGCCACCGCCCCGTGTGCCCAGGTGTGGTACCTCCCACCGGCAATTCCCCACGTGCCCCCCAAGGCAGGGGGCAGCTCGGCCGTGCCGGACCCGCCGGGCAGCCCATGAAGGGCAGGTTGGGGGTGAAGTCCTCACTTTCCCCCGAGCTCACGCCACCCCCCTCCCGCAGGCATCGTGGAGGAGTATCGGCCGCCCTTCTTCGACGCCGTGCCCAGCGACCCCAGCTTCGAGGACATGAAGAAGGTGGTGTGTGTGGACCAGCAGACCCCCGTGATCCCCAACCGCCTCTTCTCGGACTCGGTGAGTCCCGAGGGGACCGTCCCCCCTCCCACCCCGAGCCGGACCTTTGCTACCCACTAAACCCTTCCATTTATCCCTCTTTTTGTGCCTCCCCAGGTTCTGTCGGCGCTGGCGAAGATCATGAAGGAGTGCTGGTACCAGAGCCCCTCGGCCCGTCTGACCGCCCTGCGCATTAAAAAGACGTTGAAGAAGCTGAACAATTCCGTAGAGAAGCCAAAACCGGAGCAGTGAGTGCTGGACACACCGGAGCCACCGACGGGCTGCACCGGGGACGGGATGGCTCCGGTACCGGAGGGGATTCGCTCACAGCCTCTGCCTCTCCCACCCTTCCTTCGAGCCGTTTGAATTTGCAAGCACGAAAAAAATAGGGGAAAAAAAAACCCCACTAAAGGAGGAATCTTCCGCCCGGCCATAAAAATATCCCCTGGATCCGTCATCCGACACCGGCGCGTCTCGCCGTGCCGCCGGGGATGGCAGCTGGTCACCCACCCCGAGCCGCCAGGCTGGACACCACGGCGAGGGGCACCGATGACAGAACCACCCTCTGCTGCACCCCCAGCCCTCGGGGCACCCACCCAGCCCCCGCACGATCGCGGCGCCTCGGCCGCGGAGCTGCCCGGACCTGCCCGCCCGGCGCTGGCAGCGGCAGGAATTCCCCGGCGGAGCTGCGGTGCCCGGCGCACCTCTCGCTAAAGGAGGGATGGGTTTCGCTGGGAAAGGATGGTCCAAGGGCAGCATCCAGGCCAGATTCGCACCCTGGATTGGGGGGATCCCAAGAATGAGGAGCTGCCGGCGTCCACCGTGGCCTGAGCATTCCATGAGCTGCAGGAACCCGCCGGGATGAGGGTCCCATGGTGATCCTTCCTTGCCAAGCAGCCAGCGTCCCCCTTGCCAAAGAAGTGCCCTTTTGGGTCTTGGCCAATATTTTGATGTTTTCCGAGGTGTTTTGGCTCGTCCGGCTTCATCCCGCGTCGCTCCCCACCATCCCAAAATCCACCCCATGCTTGGAGATGTTTGGACATGACCAGGACGGGACGTTCAGCAGAACTAGCTTTGCCACATAACTATTTAATTATTAAGATTTAATATATTTAATAAAGCGTAAAGCTATTTTATCGCCTGAGAGCTGCCAAACCTCCCGTGCTGGGCACCAGGGCAGGATGGGCCTGGGCACCCCTGGCATGGCTCCATTTATGGCTTCACCTCCACGTCTGGGAGCCTTCAGCCTGGTTTTGGGAGATAACGATGGAAATTGGGATTTATGGGCTTTTCACAGAGGATGGATTTGGGGGTCTCGGGGATGTTCTGGGCTTGTCCCAGAGGAGTGGATCAGCCAGAGGTGGGAAGTGCCACCGTGTTGTTCTGGAACTTTGTGGCCTCTTCCCATTGTCCTGTGGCCCATCCCGGGGGGAACTTGGAGCCCCCCATAACAGACTCAGCTCCAGCCTTGTGCCAGCCCTCTCCCTGTGCCCATGAGGAGCTGTGGCTGCTCCAGGGGGCCGTGCCCACCAACCCTCCCACTCCGAGGGGTTTGCACGGCCAAAGCCCTGGGATGGAAGCGGAGCTGCTGTGGGAAAATGTGGCCGTTCAGGGGGTTCAGCTCTGAACTGTTCTCTGCCCATCACAGCTGCCACCTTGGTCTGTGCCCAGTTAGAGACTGGGAGGAACTGGGCAGCAAAGGGCAGCTGCTGGTTCTGGGCAGGGCATGAGGGTATGGAGGGTCTTGGGTGCCCAGGGCTTAGAGTGCTCAGCCTGGGGCTTGGGGTGCCCTACTTGGGCTTTGGGGTGCTCAACCTGGGCTTGGGGTGCCCTACACAGGCTTTGGGGTGCCCTACTCAGGGTTTGGGATGCTCAGCCTGGCACTTGGGGTGCCCTACCCAGGCTTTGGGATCCTCAACCTGGGCTTGAGGTGCCCTACCCAGGCTTTGGAGTGCCCTACCTGGGCTTTGGGATGCTCAGCCTGGCACTTGGGGTGCCTTACCCAGGCTTTGAGGTGCCCTACCTGGGTTTTGGGATGCTCAGCCCTGGGCTTGGGGTGCCCTACCCAGGGTCTGGAGTGCCCTGCCTAGAGTTTGAGGTGCTCAGCCTGTGGTTTGGGGTGCCCTACCCAGGCTTTGGAGTGCCCTACCCAGGATTTGGGATGTTCAGCCTGGCACTTGGGGTGCCCTACCCAAGGTTTGGGATGCTCAGCCTGTGGTTTGGGGTGCCCTACCCAGGCTTTGGGATGCTCAACCTGGGCTTGAGGTGCCCTACCCAGGGTCTGGGGTGCCCTGCCCGGGCTTTGGGGTGCCCTACCTGGGTTTTGGGATGCTCAGCCCTGGGCTTGGGGTGCCCTACCCAGGCTTTGGGATCCTCAGCCTGGGCTTGAGGTGCCCTACCCAGGCTTTGGGGTGCCCTACCCAGGGTCTGGAGTGCCCTGCCTAGAGTTTGAGGTGCTCAGCCTGTGGTTTGGGGTGCCCTACCCAGGCTTTGGGATGCTCAGCCTGGCACTTGGGGTGCCCAACCCGGGCTTTGGGGTGCCCTACCTGGGTTTTGGAATGCTCAGCCCTGGAGCTGGGTGCCCTACCCAGAGTTTGGGATGCTCAACCTGGGCTTGAGGTGCCTTACCCAGGCTTTGGGGTGCCCCACCCGGGGTTTGGGATGCTCAGCCCTGGGGCTGGGTGCCCTACTCAGGGTCTGGAGTGCCCTACCCAGGGTTTGAGGTGCTCAGCCTGTGGTTTGGGGTGCCCTACCCAGGATTTGGGATGCTCAGCCTGGCACTTGGGGTGCCCTACCCGGGCTTTGGGGTGCCCTACCTGGGTTTTGGGATGCTCAGCCCTGGAGCTGGGTGCCCTACCCAGGGTTTGGGATGCTCACCATGGGGTTTGGGGTGCCCTACCTGGAGTTTGGGGTGCCCAGCTCCAGGCCTGGGTGCCCAGCCCAGCGTGGCTCAGTCCCTGCCTGCCCTGGGAAGATTTCACACACATACTCACAGATCATGCTTGCTTGCACACTCACAAATCATGCTTGCACACTCACAAATCGTGCTTGCACACTCACAAATCACGCTTCCATACACACAAATCATGCTTGCACACTCACAAATCGTGCTTGCACACACGTCATGCCCCCCTGCACACACACACCATGCTCGAACACATGGCCCAGCTTTGTTTAAACACGCATCGTGAATGTTTGCACACACGTTATGCCTGAGCACACGCACACCTCAGGCGTGCGTGCACACGCGTCATGTTTAAATGCACAAATCACACACTGTGCACACACATCAGGCACAGCTGCACACACAAATAATGCCCAAACACACAAATCACATACATGACCACATGCCACACGTGCTTGCACACTCACACCATGCTCGCACAAACACTGTGTGCACACACACCATGCTTGCACACTCACACCATGCTCGCACACACACAGTGTGTGCACACACACAGTGTGTGCACACACACATCATGCTTGCACACTCACACCATGCTTGCACACACACAGTGTGTACACACACACCATGCTTGCACACTCACACCATGCTTGCACACTCACAGCGGGTGCACACACACACCATGCTTACACACTCACACCATGCTTGCACACTCACACCATGCTCGCACACACACAGCCTGTGCACACACCCCATGCTTGCACACTCACACCATGCCTGCACACACACAGCGTGTGCACCCACACCATGCAGGCTTGGGGATGCACAAATCTTTCCTGAAGACATGCACACAACTCACACCTGAACACATCGTTTGTGCTTGCACAAACACGGCACGGATGCCAGGTGTGCTTACACCACGTGTGGTTGCACACTCACAAATCACGCTCGGAAACACGGAGCAGGGATGCTTGAACACACTCATGTGTGTGTGCACAAAACGTGCACGAGTGCACATGCAGGTATGTGCACACACACATCACACAGAGAAAACACATCACACACACATCACACACACATCACACAACTCTCACACATATCTTACCCATATCACACACACATCACACATATCACACACATATCTCACACGTATCACACACCTCACACACATATCACACACATCACACATTTCACATATCACACACACATCACACACATATCATCACACACACGTCACACATCACACACGACACACATATCACATATCTCACACACATCACACATTTCACACACATCTCACATGTATCACACACATATCACACACACACATCACACATCACACATATCACACACACACACATATCACACATATCACACACACACACGTCACACATCACACATATCACACATATCACACATCACACATCACACACATATCACACATTTCACACACATTTCACACACATATCACATGTATCACATACATATATCACACACATATTACACACATTTTACACACATATCACACACACATCACATATCACACACACAGACACGTCACATATCACACGTATCATACATCACACACATATCACACAGACACACGTCACACATCACATACATATCACATTTCACACACATATCAAACGTATCACACACATATCACACACATATCACACACA
>VZTZ01038364.1:19094-42118 GCA_013400955.1 Drymodes brunneopygia | reverse complement strand
GGTGGGATGCATGGGCTTAGGGGTCCTGAAGCAAGGGGGACTCTGAAGACATCAAGGACGTGTGTTGGAGGTTTGGGGTGTTCGAGCTTGGCCAGGAGGGCTCGCTGGGGGCTCACAGGATGCGTGGGTGAAGGGGTCTCTGGAGCTGGTTTGGGGCAGTCGCTTTTCCTCGCAGAGGGGATGGGGATGTGTTGGGGAGAGGCATCAGCAGTTGGGGCTGGGGCTTGGCTCCCAGCGCTCGGGGCTCCTGCAGTGCCAGGGGATGCTCTGGAGAGGCCTGTGCTCGCCTTGGGAAGAGATCTGGGAGCCTTCAGCCTGGTTTTGGGAGATAACGATGGAAATTGGGATGTATGGGCTCTTCACAGAGGATGGGCTTGGGGGTCTCGGGGATGTTCTGGGCTTGTCCCAGAGGAGTGGATCAGCCCGAGGTGGGAAGTGCCACCGTGTTGTTGTGGAACTTGTGGAGTTTGTGACCTCATTGTCCTGTGGCCCATCCTGGGGGGAACTTGACAGCCTCCCATGCCCCAGAGATTGCGGTGTGTCTGTAACATCCAGCGCTCTGGAATCTGCACTTTGGGCTTTTAAGGAAACCCTTCCATACCCTGAGCTTCTGGGCTAGAGCAACTGTAAATGTTTGTTTGGAGGGAGGAAAAGCTCTTTGTGTGGGTTGTTTGTTCTGTGTTGATCCGTTTCCTTTACCTGGCCCGGTTCGGCCGCTCCTGGGGGAAGAGTGATGGGTCTCATCTCTGGTTTTGGGAAGAGCAGGGAGGTCTCAGCTCTGGATTTGGGAGGAGCAGGGGGCCTCTGCTCTAGGCTTGGGGCAAGCAAGTGGGGATCTCAGCTCCAGTTCTTGGAAGAAAATTGGTTTGGGACAAACCCCAGAGGAAGGGCCTGAGTGAGCATCTCTCAGGGGGACGGGATGGGCTTGGTGGCCGCTGCCTCCAGTGTCCGAGGCTTCCAGTGCAGTCCAGCTCTGTGGCTATCGAGGTGATCGCCCTCGTGCAATGCAGGGACCTGTTCCGACAGGTTCCACAGTGGAATATTTTTCTCCTCCCCAACCTCTCGCCGTTTGTGTTCTGCATTCCCAACCGACCGTCGGGAGGGTAATAGCAGTGTGTGTGCAGATCTGGGCTTGTTGGAGCACAGAAAATGGCTTCAGACCTCACCTGGGCAGCAGGTGAGGGTTTGCCCATGAGTTCAGGGAATTTGGGAATAGAAATGTGCTTTTGGGAGGAGTGTAGCTCTGTTTTGGTGTAACCTCAGGTAAAATCCAGCCTTACAAGGGTGTTTCAGCTCCTCTGTGATAACTGGCAGAGCAGAATCAGATGAGACTCGTGGCACGGCTCTTCTCAGGCTTTCACTTAGCTAGAAGCTGGTGTTTATTAAAAAAAAAATTCATAATTAATAAACAGGAAAGGACCAATTGACTGTACAAATCCCCTGGAAACTTGGCGACTCCCGGTGCCTTTGATTTTGGGCTCTATGAGTGACTATTGTTTCCGCTCAGTGTGTGCTGAACGGTTCTATTCAGTACAAGGTGTGAGCTCAGCCCGGGTTTGAGGGAGTTGCACTCATGGAATGAGGTGTAGGACGGCAGGGAATGGGGAATCACCCTGGGAATTGTTCTCTGCTCCAGCAGCCGTGATGCACGTTTGGTATGCCAGGGCTGCCCTCACTATTGTGCTTCATACCGGAGATTTAACAGCTGCTTGTTTTGGGAAAGGCTGGAAAAAATGTGAATTTCTGCAGTGCTGGAGAGCGGGGAGCCTCTGCATGTCAGTAAACAGTGCAGACAACACTCCTTCAACCCCTTTCCTTTAGAAAAAAAGGGAAAATAATCAAGAAAGGCGCCTTTGCTACGGGGTGTTGTAGGTCGGCTTTGCTTGAAATAAATCAAAAACCCACGCTGGGGAATAATTTTGGGGCAGCAGATTTTATTATTAACACCTGCTTCAAATATTTACCCAGTTAAATCAGGCAGCCTCGGCGTGGCCCATAAGTTATACCCTACAACTTTCCAAGAAAGCCTTTCTCTAACTGGAAATTAAAAACAGTGTCCAACAAGCATTCTTGAACTCGTCCAGCTCCTTGGCCAGACAGCTTGGGTTGTTTTTTTTCTTTCCCCTGGATACACTGCCAGGAGTGGATGCTCCGGAAATGGCTGTTGCGAAAGGAGTGGAGTCAAACGTCAGTTCTCTTAGCAGCAAGCAAAGTTCACTGGGTGGTGACCAGGGGGAATGTGTCCTGCCCTGAGCAGAGCAGGCAGCAATTGCTTCTCTGTCAGGCTTTTACAGGGATGAAGTGCTGGGTGGGAGCTCCTTTGTCCTCCTTGTTTAAGCCCCTGGCTCTCGGCTGCTCTGTGCTTCTCTCATGCACCCGTATTTATTTATTTACTTTCAGCAGAAAAGAGCCTTCCCTGCACTTTAAATCCCCTTGATAAAGTCTTGCTGCCTTTTGTGGCCTTCTTGGAAGTACCTGTGGATTGCTGGATGTGGGAATGCAGACCACATGTTAAGCAGTGTGTTTCCACTCTGGAAAAGCCAATTGCCTGAGAGAAGCCAGGATGGGTCTGAAGTCTTGGAACCTTGATAAACCTGGGCATCAGGTGTGCAGGATGTTCTTCCACAGCACCCGTGTGTGTGGTCTGTTGACTCCTAAACTGGTTTCCTGACAAGTTAAAACACAAAATAGGTGTCAGACCAGAGCCCAGAGAGGGAACGGGGGCCCGTGTGTCGGTGTTCTGGGTAGAAGAGCAGCAGCAGAAACATGAAGGCTTCTTCTAATTAATCTCTTAATGATGAGACTCCTGTCAATTCCTTATTTACAATTCATTTAGAAGCTCTTTTGTGTTCCTTGAGTAGATGCAGGGAAAGTTCTGTACTTTAAAGGCACATTCTTCCTGCCTCCTATTTTTTTGTTGTTGTTTTTCCATTTCGTGTGTTTTCTTGTCAGCCGCGCTGCCTTCACGTCAGGTCCAGCCTGTGCCAGGGGACTGCAGCCAGCTCAAAGAAGTTGAGACTCTTACTTTCAACTTGAAATATCCCAGGATAATGTTTAGTTTCTGGATGACTTGCGTTAAAGTGCTTTGTTTTTCATAGTGCTTTGCAGCTAATTTTAACTCCATTTCATTTAGCAGCAGTGGGTCAGTGGATATCATAAGCACCAGCAAGAAGCAAAAGAGATGTTTTGATCCAAAATAGGAGCAGAAATTGAAGGGGAAATGAGATGTAAGGAAGGTAGTGGAGGTGGTGGTGCTTTATCTATGGAAGGGCAGATCCGTGCTTGTTTCTCCAGCTCCTTGATAAAGAAATGGGCAGTGAGAGCATCCAGAACTGGCCTGACGTTTGATTTTGGAGGCAGTGGGTGCAGGTGCTAACATTTGATTTTGGAGGCAGTGGGTGCAGGTGAGCTGGCTCTTGAGGCTTAGAGGAGACACTGGAGGAGTCACTTGGAACCCAGTTTATCCCAGCAAGGGTTGGAGGGATCCCAGTTGTGGACACCAAGGAGCAGGACAGTCGAGGTGAATATAAGTATGAAGGGTCATCAAGATGATCAGAGGGATGGAGCACCTCTCCTGGAAGGAAAGGATGAGAGAATTGGAATTGTCCAGATTGGAGAACAGAAGCTTTGGGGTGACCTTATTGTGGCTTTCCAGTACTTGGAGGGAGTCTGCAAGAAAGATGGAGAGAGACTCTTTACAAGGGCCTGGAGTGCCAGGACAAGGGGGAGTGGCTTCCCACTGTCAGAGAGCAGGGTTAGGTGGGATATTGGGAAGAAATTTCTCCCTGTGAGGATTGTGAGGCCCTGGCACAGGGTGCCCAGAGAAGCTGTGGCTGCCCCATCCCTGGAAGTGCCCAAGGCCAGGTTGGACAGGGCTTGGAGCAACCTGGGATAGTGGAAGGTGTCCCTGCCCATGGCAGGGGGTGGAACAAGATGAGCGTTAAGGTGCCTTCCAACCCAAACCATTCCAAGATTCCATGATAATGGAAAGCAAATCTTTTTTATTTAAAGCCTTCATCAGATGGCTCAGCGTGCCCTCATCATTGCCTTTGGGACAGGGAGCTGGTTGTTTTCTTGGAGCTCTGTTCCTTTATCCAGCTGAACAAGGAGCATGCAGGGACTCCTGGGCACACCTCTGCTCCCCCACCACGAGGGAATGGATGTGATTCCCAACCCTCTGTGATACAGGTTGCTCTTTATTTTGGCACAGCACAGAGCCAGACACTGACAGGTATTTCTTTTCTTCCAAGCATGTTTACACACGTCCCTCTTCATTAAAGCATCCGAAGAAGCAGCAGAGCTACAAAGCCAATTGTTGCCCATTTCTGTTGCTAACATTATGCTGCTGCAGCATGAAACTGGTGCTCCCAGAGTGGGGCTCATTAAGTTTGGTGCTGCACAAAGACACAATCAATTGCAGCTCCTGATCTAGAGCCTTGGAAAGGCTCAAAGTCAGGGGAATCATTCTTCCAGCCTCAATTTGAACTGTTGAAAAAGAACAGCAGCTACAATCCCTGCAAAAATCTGTTTATCTGGTAAATACGTGGGTGGTTATTGGCAATTTTACCAATGATCATCTTCAGGTTAATTATCCTCATACATATTGATCAGGTAGAGTTCAGCCCTGAGAAAATGGCATCTTTCTTAGGCACAGCTTTGGGAGATGCTGGAAAATGTATTCCAAAAGGTGGTTAACACCATTGCAGGAGATTTTGCTGTGAAACTTTCCCCTGTCTAGCTGCAGAGACATCTTGACACATACAACTCCGTGTGAGAATAAATATGTGCAAAATGAGCTCGGAGAGTTGCTGGGAAAGGAGGAGAAATGTTCTTTGCCTGTCAGAGCTCAGTATTTGAGTCTCCCTGGAGCATAGAGCTCGAATCCACAGCCCCCCACCTGTTTGTTTGGATCCATTTTGGGAATACAGGTTGCTTTTAATGGGGGGATTTGGTGGGAGAGAGCCAGTTCTTGTTTTTCTCTCTTCTGTGGTCGATGCAGGGGAATGTGGATACCTCTGTGCCCTCGGATCCTTTTGGAGCTAGGGCTGTAACCCAGGAACCTCATGGGGAAGAGAAGCAGCTCTTGGGTTTGAAGGAGTCAAACCCTGGGCTGGGATACTCAAGGATGGAGGAGGGTTTGTCTTTTGGCAGTGCTGAGTGACCTCCTCTTTTGGGAAAGAGCAGTGAGGCCCGGCACTCCTCAGATCAAATCCCAGCAAGGTTTGCTCCAACCTGCTCCATCTCTCCAGTGAGAACAAAGCTTCGTGCACAGGATCTGCAGCTGAACGCTGGGCTTGTTCAGGCAGTGCCTGTGCAGGGCTGGGCTGGGCTCTGAGCAGGGTGTCGGTGTGGGGAGCAGATCGAGCGGGCTCCGTTCCAGCTCCGCTCGCACCTTCCACACAGACGCGTCCCCAGGCGCTCTGCGAGGGGGGGAACGCGCCGCCCCGGCTCTGGGAACTGCTCTTTGTTTCCCTTCACCCCATCTATTTCCTTCAGCCCAGGCGGTTTCTTTTATTAAGTAGATTATATGTTTGGCTCAATAGGAGCTTTTCTTCCCGAAGAAAAAAAGAATGCTGTTGGCATGAAAAATCCTTTTATCCACTCCTGTCTCCTGCTCTGCCCCGGCTGCTCTCGAGAGCACCCAAGAGATACCTGCGGGGGGCTCTGCTTCCCTGTCCATCTTCTGTCCCCCAACCAAGGGCAAACAACAGTTGCTTTTTCCTGGCTTCTGGTAGGTTTCTGGTAGAAGAATTTTCCCTTCTGGTTAACCAGACTGGAGTTACTGGACCCGCATGAGTCGCTCTGTAATTCTCCTCTTTGCCAGCAGCTTCCCAGTGAGCCCCGGTGCAGACAGGCCTTTCCTCCCTGGCACACACAGAAAATTGGAGAGTTCCTGCCTGCAGCCTGGAGGTTCTGGCCAACAATACCTGAAAAGCCCCTGAAGGGTCTCTGATGAGAGGTGTAGAGAAGGACAGTCATGTGCTGAAGGCTCCATTCTCTTTGTTCTAGCTGCTTTCCACTGTGGGGATTTTCGAGGTGCAAACATAAGAATTAAAGTTCAGAAAGAGCAGTTATTTCAGAGGGGGAACAGAGTGAGGTGAAGCCATGGGGCATCCCCTGCCTTAGCAGGAAATTTGGGCTTTCTGCACAGAGCAGATAAGGATCTCGCTCTGTCTCTGAGCCAGGGCTCTGGTATCATACCTTGCAGGTAAACTGATTTTTTTTTGTTGTTTTTTAATCCTACAAATGAGACTGAGCAGACACGACCTGCTTCTCTGCTTTCCCTCTCAAAGGCATGCTCAGTTTCAGGCCAGATACTTCACTCAGAAGTTTACAAAACCAGTTTTATTAGTGCATTGGAGTGCTTTGTTTGCTTTGGAGCTTCTGGAAGCAAAACTGCCACAGCCTAAATCTTGGGATTGAGACCTCAAAAATGAGTCTAACAGGAACAAAGTTCAGTTTTGTTGTATCTAAATCAAACTGAAAAGAACCTACGCAGTGAAATGTGTGTGGGTTAAATGTTTTTAATTTGTACCTCGAGCTTTTGATAAGTAATAAGGGAGATGCTTTAAAAGGCCATTTCCTTTTAAGTAGACATGAAGGCAGGAATGTGCCCTGGGTGCTCTTTGCCATCTCAGATTTTCATAAAATCTCCTTTATCACCAACCTTTGTTCCCCCAAGTGTATGTATTTTTCAGAATTGTCTTTTCTGCTCTCTGCTGACCATGGGAAAACACTGATCTTGGTGCTGCTTGAGGTAAATGTTAGTGGAGGGGTTTTTTTCCTTTCATTACATTTCCTCTTAAAATCTTCAGAATCTGTGGATGTTCTCCACCCTTCTCAACACAGATCAATCTGAGGGTCTTCCCTGTCCTTTTTCTGTCCCATGTCCCTTTTCACTGGCCTGTTCTGATCCCCTGGTAATAAGGTCCATTTCCTCGTGATGCTTTTTAAAGGTGTCTCACTCAACAGCTCTTCAGGTTTTAATCAAAGAGTTACAGAATCGTGGAATATCCTGAGTTGAAAGGGACCCACTAGGATCATCCAGTCCAGCTCCTGGTCCTGCACAGGACACTTCAACAGTCCCACCCTGTGCATCCCTGAGAGCATTGTCCAAAGACTCTTGGAGCTCTGGCAGCCTTGGGGCCATGACCATTCCCTGGGGAGCCTGAGCAGTGCCCAATTCCCCTCAGGGGGAAGAGCCTTTCCCTGATACCCAACCTAAACCTCTCCTGACACAGCTCCAGACATTCCCTTGGCTCTTGTTGCTGCCTTTTCACTGCAGTTTTGGATCTGTTCATTCCCAACTAACCAGCACCCTCATTCAGCCCATCTGAAACAGCTCACAACAACAGCTGGAAAAGGACGAGCAGCGTCCAGAGAGAATTAAGTGAATAGTAATGCAATTATCCTGATTGATTTACTCAGGTCTCTGGGATAAAGGCTAATGGGTGTCTTCCTCCTAAAACCCTGAGTAAATCAGGACCAGCTTGTTTTTCATTAAGCTTAAGGTAACATGGCCCCACACACAAGTGTTGAGGGTGACTTTGTGTGTGACTTTAGGCAGAGAAGATTTAGATCAGCCTGGGCAGAGTTAACTGTGGCACTTGTATCTTTTAAAACCCTTCTTCACCTGAAAACCCTCCCTACCTGAAAGCCCATTTCTGCAGCTGGTAAGGACATGTTTTGGGTTCCCTCTGGGAAGGCTGGGAGAGCTGATGAAAGCTGGTGAAAACCCTGCCTTCTGCTAAACAAGCCCCACCCTTCTTGACAATGTTGGATTCCTCTTTGTTCCCAAGGATGGCAAGGCCTGGGGATTTGCTTACAGTTTTTCAGGCAGCTTGAAAAAAAGTACAGTGACAGCTGGGAAGCGGAAAAATGTGGGAATCTGCCTCAGAGTTTCTCCTTCTCTTTATCCAAATAATCTTCGTGGAGAGCAGGCAAAAAGCCAGGAATTTATTTGACCCAAGGTAGTGTCTCGGATCAGGAGAGCAGTTACTAAATAAGTGGCTGATCTAGCTGGGTGTAGCACGCTTGGCTCGTGCAGTCACTTGGGGTTGGGTTTGGTTTGGCATCTGCCAGTTGCTCCTTGTCTCCCTGGGCCGGGGTGGTCGTCCCTGACCAGCCCAGATTAGGCAGCTCCTGCAGCCTGGACAGTCAGCCCAGGTGGAATCAGGTCAGTCAGTTTGAGTAATTGTTGGGTTTGGGTTGAGTCTGACCTGAGGTTGGGCTGGGGGTGGATCTCAGTCGGATCTCGCCTGGTTTGCAGGCATGACTTGGGTCATGGCTGGTGGTGATTGCAACAGGGGCAGGCAAAGGGCTGCCTGGACAGGCACCTCCTGGAAAGGCTCCTCTGCCTCCACACTCTGTTTCACTATGGATTCTTGCAGGTCTGGAATACTGAGTATGACTTGTGCTGTTTGCAGAGCCGGTTCTTCCAGAGCTTGAGAATGGCCCTTCTGAAATGGAGAATTTAAAGAAGGTTTCTTCTCCTTTGAGCTTTTGCTCTCCATGGGGTTTTAAGGAGTTGATCTTGTTTTGATTTCAGCTTTGACATGTCTGTGCTCTGACTGCAAACAAGCCAACTCCACGTGTGAGACGGACGGCGCCTGCATGGTCTCAGTCTTCAACCTGGATGGTGTCAAACACCACGTTCGGACCTGCATTCCTGAGGCAAAACTGATTCCTGCTGGGAAACCCTTCTATTGTCTGAGTTCAGAGGATCTGCGTAATACTCACTGCTGCTACTCCGATTTTTGCAACAAAATTGATTTAATGGTTCCCAGCGGTAAGTGGAGAGTCAGATAAATCATGTGTTTGAAGTGGGAGGAGAGGAGCTGTCTGTTTGGGATTGGGAATTTGGAGTTCTCAGCCCTGTTTTCACTTCTTCCCTTCAGCTGCTGCATGAACTTGAGCGCTGGGTTTATTTCCTTCATCTGTAAAGTGGAAATAACAAACTGCTTCAAATTAAAATGGAAATGTGTGTGTTCCCTTTGTCACTGAGCTGGCCCTGCCTTTATCAGCTGGAGTTGCTTCCCTTCCAGGACTCCAGATCTTTTCAGTGCTGAGCACAAGTGTAGGAGCATTGCACCAAAATGTGTGGGGAGGAAGGTGCCTGGGTTTGGAATACACTCATAGGAAGCAGCCCTGCCTCTGAGTGAGGGTGTGGGAAACTCCTGCTTCTCACCCCTGGAATGGAGAGGGCATGTGGTGCTTCCTCACACCTCCTACTTTCTGTTTTGGGCTGGTTTTCAGTGGGTTCTGTGAAGACTGTGGAGTCATTTTCCTTGGGAACGGTGGGGAGGTCTCATCTCTGTTCAAAACAACAAATAATTATCTTCAGGTACAAGTTCACTGGTTATTGCAGGGCAAAAAGGGAAGAGGGAGCAGGGAGCCCTGGCCAACTGGTTGAGTTCAAATGGAAGGTGAACTGCAGGCTGTTCTGGAAAATCAGCCCAGAACACACTCCTGGCTGAAGGAGTGAATGCCCATAATCCGTGATCCCACAATTGCAGCTCCATCTTTTGGGGGTTTCAGCTGCATTTTGCCTGCCTGATGATCAGCCCCACCTTAACACTGTTGTTTGATGTGTCCCCAGGCTAAAATTGTCCAGGCTCTGAGAAGACAGTAAAACACAAGAAGAAAGTCCTCAAAGCAATGATAATTTTCCCAAAATGTCTGATTTTCTCCTCCTTTTCCTCCCAAGGACACCTGAAAGACAATGAGCCCCCATCAAGCTGGGGTCCTGTGGAGCTGGTGGCTGTGATTGCCGGGCCCGTCTTCCTTGTGTTTGTTGTCATGATCATTGTGGTCTTTGTGTTCCATCACCACCAACGAGTCTATCACAACCGCCAGCGGCTGGACATGGAAGACCCTTCTTGTGAAATGTGCCTTTCCAAGGACAAGACCTTGCAAGATCTGGTCTATGATCTCTCCACCTCCGGCTCTGGCTCAGGTATTGCGAGATGACGGGACGTGACCAAGGAGAGCTTGCAGTTGGAGTTGCCTCTTTGGGCTCGTGGTTGCCACAGCTTTGCTGTGGCAGTGAGGCCACTGCCTCAGAGCCTGTTCAGGGGGTCTGTCATAAGCCTGTTCAGGGGGTCTGTCATGAGTCTGTTCAGGGGGTCTGTGATGAGTCTGTTCAGGGGGTCTGTCATGAATCTGTTCAGGGGGTCTGTCATGAGCCTGTTTAGGGGGTCTGTCATGAGTCTGTTCAGGGGGTCTGTCATGAATCTGTTCAGGGGGTCTGTGATGAGTCTGTTCAGGGGGTCTGTCATGAGTCTGTTCAGGGGGTCTGTCATGAGCCTATTCAGGGGGTCTGTCATGAGCCTGTTCAGGGAGTCTGTCATGAGTAACTTGAAGGGATGTTTAAATTCAGTCATGCAGTGGTCTCATGTCTGTTCAGGTAAGAGCAATAGTTAAACTCCTCCTTAACTGCAAGAGGATACCTCAAACAGCTGCATCTGTTCCGAGTTTAGCTTTGGAATGGGATTTGGGTTGGAAACAGCCATTAACTGCTAACCTGTGCTTGTTGGCTTTCAAAGAAGAATGCGGGATGTCACCTGCATCAAAGCTGCAGGAAAATGGGAAAGATCCCAGCAGATCAACATTTTACAGTGCAAACTGTGCATTTTCACAGCCCATTTCACCCCAGACAACCCTTGGGTCTTCCCAGGTGGATGATGTGCAGTGTTTGCTTCTGTAGCACTTAAAAGGAGTCACCAGAAAAGATAGAAAGTCACTGTTGAGTGATGGCTTTGAACTAGGAATGTAGTTGGGTTAAAGAATAAAAGGAATTTTGCAGCAGATGGAAACTGTAGGAAAATCCACAGAGACACAGAATGTCACAACCTGATATTTGACCAGGGAATAAACTTTCAGCAGCACATCTGCTGCTATATCTAAAATATTTGGGATCTCTTCTATGCATGCTGTGGGCAGGTGAGCTCTGTGCTTTATGTAAGCAATGTTGTGACTCCCTTCTTAAGAGAAATTTGGGGAAGTTTTCTGCTTTTTAGCAGAAACTGACTCCATCGAGTTCCATTCTTTGCATATTGAGGCTGCAGTTCCTTTGATCTGTGTGGAGCAGAAGTTCCCCAACTGCTCAGTGCCGGATCTCTGCTTCAAAGCAAAATGCAGATGCTGCCCAGGCAGTGGCACATCCCACGCAGGATCTCTCACCATTCCCTGGTTTGGGTCTTGCTCAGGCTTCCAGTCATTATGAAATGCAGAACCTGCTGAGTTTAAGGACTTCCTTCAGCCTCTGGGTTTTCAGGAGGTTTCCTGCTACCACAGGGATTCATTCCTCTGATTCCTTGTCCCCAGGCTTGCCTCTGTTTGTCCAGCGGACCGTGGCTCGGACAATTGTCCTTCAGGAGATCATCGGCAAAGGCCGCTTTGGGGAGGTGTGGCGGGGCAGGTGGCGTGGAGGTGACGTGGCTGTGAAGATCTTCTCTTCCCGTGAGGAGCGTTCCTGGTTCCGGGAAGCAGAGATTTATCAAACCGTGATGCTGCGGCACGAGAACATCCTGGGATTTATTGCTGCAGATAACAAAGGTAAGAAGTGCCTGGGGCCTGAGAGCAGAGGCTTCACCACTGTGCAGCCACTTGCAGTGCCTGACCACCCTTTCCAAGAAGTTTTCTCTAATCCCCAATCTGAACCTTCCCTGGTGTGACCTTAGGCCATTTCCTCTGCTCCTGTCACTTGCTACCCCACCTGGCTCCATCCTCCTGCCAAGGAGTTGAACAGAGTGAGAAGGTCCCCTCTGAGCCTCCTTTTCTCCAGGCTGAGCCCCCCAGCTACCTCAGCCTCCCTTCAGACTCTTCCCCAGCTCCACTGCCCATCTCTGGTGACACTGCAGCACCTCCACGTCTTTCCTATCATGGGGAACTAAAGCTGACTAAAGTCAACTCCTCTGGGCCTCTACACTGCCCAAAGCTGACTCCAGGGTTCAAAGTGTTGCCTCACCAGTACTTAGCACAGGGGCACAATCACTGCCCTGGTCCTGCTGGCCACACTGTGGCTCCTACGAGCCATTTCTTACTTGCCCCTGTTGAGCTGCAGCCTCACACAGCGACTCTGCTCTGTCCCAGAAGCGTGTGGGATACTCAGTAGCCATCCCTGCATTGCATCTGCCTGAGCTCCATCTCTTTCCTGTTGCAGATAATGGGACGTGGACTCAGCTGTGGCTCGTCTCTGACTACCACGAGCACGGGTCTCTCTTTGACTACCTGAACCGCTACACGGTGACTATCGAGGGCATGATCAAGCTCGCCCTGTCTGCTGCCAGTGGGCTGGCCCACCTGCACATGGAGATCGTGGGCACTCAGGGTAAAAGCTACCTTGGGAAAGGCGTTGGGAATTCTCGAGGGGAGGGTAAAGCAGGATTGCTGAAGGGAGCTGATGTGCTGTTCAGCAAACCCTGCCTGAGTCAGTCTGGCTTCATCTGGTGGTTATTGACCAGAAATAGAGCGATTGCTTTGGCTGGCTGCGAAGTGGGTTCACCTGGCGCTCGCTCCCAGGAGTTATATCATCATTTCACATCCCATCCTAAAATTGGCGCTGCCTGGGTGGGATGTGAGCACAGGCAGAAGCAGAATCACAAACTCCTGACGTCGGCGACTGTGCTGGGATGTGGAGTTTACATCCCTCTTGAGGCCTCTGGGTGCCACTGCATCAGTGACGCCTCCAGAACGCGATTGGAGCCTTTCCCTGCTCCGTTCCTTATGAAGCTAAACAGGAAAATGTGTTGCAATACCAGGTTTAACGCCCTGAAATCCGGTGCTGCCTCTGCGCCAGTTCCACAAATGGATTTCCCCAGCTTAACCCTTGCTGCTTTTTATTTTGCTCTGCTAGGAAAACCTGGGATTGCTCACAGAGACCTGAAATCCAAGAACATCTTGGTGAAGAAGAACGGCACGTGTGCCATCGCTGACCTCGGCCTGGCCGTCCGGCACGACTCCGTCACAGACACGATCGACATCGCCCCAAACCAAAGGGTTGGAACCAAACGGTAGGAAAATACATCTGAAGGCATTTCAGTGTGACTGGAAATGCCTGAGCTGCTGGTTGAGCACTGGGGGAATTCTCTGAATTCAGCATTTCCCGGTGTCTTGCAGGGTCACTTTTGTGCCCAAGTTGATGTTCCAGGTGTCACCACGCTGGGAGGTGTGGGCCAGCCATGTAAACGTGCCACCAGGAGCTCATGTAATACATGACAGCAAGCTTGGCCTCACTAAAGCCTTTGGGACCTGTTGGGAGCCTGATGTAGTTTTGGGACATTTTTACCTCTTTTCCCAGCCTGCTGTTGTTCTTGAGTTATTTTCTTCACTCTCTTAGATCATGGGGCCCAGTTCTCTTCTGATGCTGGCTGTGCCAGGCAGAGCTTTTTCTGCTGGGAAGTGCTCTGTGGGGAAAACTGATCATTTACTGTCTCCCAGAGAATTCCCTCTCGGAATGAACATGCTTTTCCTTTCTCTGTGCAGATACATGGCCCCAGAAGTCTTGGATGAAACCATCAACATGAAGCATTTTGATTCTTTTAAATGTGCCGATATCTATGCCTTGGGCTTGGTCTACTGGGAGATTGCCCGAAGGTGCAACGCAGGAGGTAATGTCCTTTGTGTGCCTGGGCCAGTGGCTGTGCTTGCTCCCAGTCTCCCAGCCTTGGGGTTCCTGTTGATCAGGTGTTTGGGAGGTTTGAGGGAGAGCAGGGCTGTGGGAGGACGTGTCCCTGTGTGTTGTCACCAAGGGAGGAAACGTAAGTGATCCATGACTGCTTCTAAGCCCGTCCAATGTTGGGTCAAGGGTGTTGGTGCTCCCACTGGTGGCTGAGGTTCCTTTGGATGGATTTTAAGGAAGAGGTGGTGCTGATTGGTGGGGGACTCCCCCAGATCAGTATAAATGTCTTGGCACGTGCAGCTGCAGCATCATCCTATGTGTGACAGTCCCACTGCCGTGGAGATTGGGTGACCCTGGCGCCTTGCTGGGAGGTGTTGATCCCAGCCTGCTGACTCCGTTCCAGTTTAGGCAGCTGCATTTTATTTCCCTGAATTTTTCTTGTTAACTCCAATTCCAGATTCTTCATTTCTGTTCTAAATAACTGCAAAGTGTTGACGCATCTCAGCAGTGAGTCATGGAGCCCAAACCTCTATCTGTCTGCCTTTAGTGAGCACAGTGGCCATGGTCCCTGTTCCCAGGAATTTCATTTTCCCTGCTCTGCCTTTCAGGTATCCATGAGGAGTATCAGCTTCCCTACTACGACCTTGTACCCTCTGATCCTTCGATTGAGGAGATGCGGAAGGTCGTGTGTGACCAGAAGTTACGGCCAAACATCCCAAACTGGTGGCAGAGCTATGAGGTAAGGTCTGCTTTCATCTCCGTGTCCCCTTGGGAGGAAAGGCTAAGAGAATTGGGATTGTCCAGCATGGAGAACAGAAGCTTTGGGGTGACCTAATTGTGGCCTTCCAGTACCTGAATGGATTCTGCAAGAAAGAAGGAGGGAAGCTTGTTTTCAAGGAGTAGCCAGGACAAGGGGGAATGGCTTCCCAATGACAGTGGACAGATAGATATTAGGAAGAAATTCTTCCTGTGAGGGTTGTCAGGCCCTGGCACAGGGTGCCCTGAGAAGCTGTGGCTGCCCCATCCCTGGAAGTGTCCAAGGCCAAGCTGGACAGGGCTTGGAGCAACCTGGGATGATGGAAGGTGTCCCTGCCCATGGCAGTGGGGTGGAATGAGATGGTCTTTAGGGTCCCTTCTAACTCAAACCATTCTATGATTCCCTCACAATGAGGTAATGACTGAGTTCTGTAAGGTGCTCTCTGATTTTGGGGGTAGTGCAGGCCGTGTCAATGCCCAGGCAGAGCAGCAGCCTGGCAGGGCAACGTGGGGTCAGGGGAAGAGCAGAGCACTGACCTTTGCTGTTGTTTCTTGCCCAGGCACTACGGGTGATGGGCAAGATGATGCGAGAGTGCTGGTACGCCAACGGAGCAGCTCGGCTCACTGCCCTCCGCATTAAGAAAACCCTCTCTCAGCTCAGTGTCCAGGAAGATGTGAAAATTTAGGCTCTGAGCCTCAGCAGGAGGAAACTGCACAGGAGCTGCTGTGCTTGAGTAGACATGTGATGGAGGCCTACCTCGTGTTTCAGCCCAACCTACTGCTACAACCAGACAGCGAGACCTGCAGGCTGCTAGGCAGGGGGACGGAGCCTACAGAACCGCTCTCTTCCCTGCTTGGGTATGAAACAATCCGAAACCTTTTTGTGATCACCTCCTGAGAGCGTGGAGACTTGAGAGGGACTTCACCCGAGGGATCTCAGCCATGATCGTAACTCTTTGTTCCTTTAAAGGAAATCCCTGTAAAGTTCAGCGTGCGTTGAGCACCCGTTGGCGGGGTCGGAGCCAACCCCGGGTGCTCGGTGCCGGGAGTGGGAAGGGAAAGGGAAGGTTTTCTTGCCGTACTCTTGAGGATTTTTCCAGGGACTGGCACGTTAATGCAGAAAAAGCAAAACAAATGGTGCTCTCTTCCGAGAGGCTGAGCCGGAACAGTTGATCAGCTTCACAAAAAAAAAACCGTTTCCCCTCCTTTTCTTAAGCTTGAAAAAAAAGTCCAACTCAGCGCCCTGACGGCCGTCGGGGCGCGCCGGTGTCTGCATGCGCGAGGTGCGCGTGTCCCTGTGCCTGGTCATCTCCTCCATAGCCGTGCGGTGTCTGCCTGTGGGTGGCTCATCTCTGTCCGTGCTTCCTGTGCATGTGCAAATCTCGAGTGTCCCGTTTGTGAGCTGTTGCGCTGGTGCTCTCCGTGCTGAGTCGTGAGCGTTGTGGAGCTTGGACAGGCTGCTGCAGAGCGGATCCCTGGCTCCCCGACGGGCGCCGCGGCCGTGCCGGCTCCGCCGCCGGCTGCCCCAACGTCCCATCAGGTTGCCTCACTGCCACCCCTTCCCTTTTTTTAAGACAAAAACAAATAAGGAACTGAGAATCACTCCTGGAATCCAGGTTTTTTTTGTCTTGAGCCCCTGGGGTTTGTAGTTCTTGGCAGGGGGGAGCTGAGATGTGTCAGAGATGGAGCAGGCGCTGTGGCCGGCGCGTGGGGAAATGCAGGGTTCAGTTCCCCTGGGAACACAGTTCCCAGTTCCACCACCCAGGCAGATTCTGGGGGCCTGATGATGCAGCACTGGTGGCTGGGGACAGTGGCTGGACAGTGGACAGGCAGAAAGGGACCTGGGGGTACTGGTTGACAGTTGACTGAACATGAGCCAGCAGTGTGCCCAGGTGGCCAAGAAGGCCAATGGCACCTGGCCTGTATAGGAATAGTGTGAGCAGCAGGACCAGGAAGGACATTCTTGCCCTGTACTCGATACTGGTGAGGCCACACCTTGAGTACTGTGTCCAGTTCTGGGCCCCCCAATTTAGGAAGGATCTTGAGGGGCTGGAGCTTGTCCAGAGAAAGGCAACAAGGCTGGTGAGGGGCTTGGAACACAAGCCCTATGAAGAACAGGTGAGGGAGCTGGGGTTGTTTAGCCTGGAAAAAAGGAGGCCCAGGGGAGACCTTGTCATTCTCTACAACTCCCTGAAAGGTGCTTGTAGTCAGGTGGGGATCGGTCTCTTCTCCCAGGCAACCACCAACAGAACAAGAGGACACAGCCTCAAGCTGCACCAGGGGAAGTTCAGGTTGGACATCAGAAAAAAATTCTTCACTGAAAGAGTGGTTGGGCACTGGAATCGTCTGCCCAGGGAGGTGGTGGAGTCACCATCCCTGGACATATTTAAAAACAGACTGGATGTGGCCCTCAGTGCCATGGTTTAGTTGATGTGTTAGGTCATGGGTTGGACCTGATGATCTCAAAGGTCTTTTTTGGCCTAGCTCATTCTGTGATTCTGTGATCTGAGTGCTGGGGGTGCTCAGCACCTCCCACAGGCACTGGGCAGGATCTGACAGCAGCTGTGGCTTGGGAAATCAGCATCCATCTTTTTAATATAGGTGTATAAATATCTCCTAATGTGGAAGTGGCTGTGTCTCAGTGTGGGGTGGGGGGATCTGCATGGATTTTCTTTTGGTTCAGTGCTGAATCCAGGTGAGGGAGAGATGGGGTGACTACAGTGAACATGGAGGTGAGGGCTGTGGCTGCCATGATGACTTTGGCAGTCAGGAAGAGCCGTGGTGTGGAGGTCAGGTTAGTGCAGTAGAGAACTCTGAAGCCATAACTTTTAACTGGAGTGGTTTTGATTATTATTTTTTTTAATTATTATTGTTATTATTATTATTATTATCATAAATGACATGCAATCATGTGTCTAATTGGAATTGATCAGCTTGAAAAAGAGAAGTTTTAGGGGTGACTTAATTGTGGCCTTCCAACACCTGAAGAGAACCCACAAGAAAGATGGAGAGAGACTGTTTACAAAAGCAAAGTAGTAACAGGACAAGACAGAATGTATTAAAACCGAGAGATAGGTTTAGTTTGAATATTNAAAGGAAACCAAATGCACAGATTGATTTACACTGGAACTGTTTCTACTCTGACCTTGCTCCTGCTCTCTAAGGTGAGGTTTCATCTCTGCTCCGGCCGCCAGGGTTGTCTTTATTTCAATCCCTCTGTTGCTGTCTGCGTCCCTGTCCATGTGTCCCTCTCCCCCTGATTCCCTGTGTATCCATGACCTTGTATAAAGCGAGGAGTGTGGTTTTTGAATCATGTTAGGAGCCGTTTTGCACCCCCAAGGAATTTTGGCAGCGTGGCTCTGCCGTGGGAGCAGGGATGGGGATCCCCTGTCCCCTCCCAGCTTGTCCTGAGCCACATCTCAGCCAGAGGTTCCTGCCATGTCCCTCAAACCTGCATTTAGATCCCGAGTGGGGGCACTTGCAAGCCCTAAGGACTCCCAGGCTGTTGGAACAGGTCCCGGGGATGCCCTGGGAGCTGGGGGAAGGACAGGAGGGGACATCAGCCAGCTGTAGGTACTGCAGGCTCTGCTGGCTCTCCCACCCCAGGGCAGCACCCACGGGTGCCGTGGGCTCCAGAACTTGCACTGAGCCACCCCCTCCAACTGTAGCCACACTGCACCTGCCTCAGCTAAACCAAACAGCGGCCAGCGAGCGGGGTCGGGCCGGGTGGGAAGGGAGAGAGGGAAGGGCAACGTCCCTACGAGCAGGATTTTAGGAAAAGCCTTGTTTGGAGAGAAGATGGGGAAAACCAAGCGGGATCCGCGGCAGGAACGCTGACCATGTAGCATTCACACAGCACTTTTCATGCAAACTGGTGCCCGGGGGTGCCGGTGCTTGCCGAGCTGGCGGAGCACATGGGAATTGCTGCCTGGCTCCAAAACCTGCAGCAGCTCTGGGGAAAAAAGCAGCATTCCAGGCAGTTCCGAGGGGAGCCCGGTGCAGGACAAGGAGGGGGGTCCATCAGCGGTACGTGGCTGCAGGACAGAACTCTTGGTACTTCTCTGCCCCTTTGATTTGTTTGGTTTTGTACATTTTCTTAGCAAAGGACTGTAAGAAAATAGCCACTTAGCCACTTTACCTCTTCAGTATGCAAATGTACATACGGTGTAAGATAGGAAATCTTTTGTTTAATATAAAACCAGGCTGTCGATTTCTGCTGTACATTATTAAAAGTTTGTTTTATTCATGTGAGGTGTTTCAGTCTCAATTCACTGTGAGGGGTGGGAAGTGCAGGGCACAGCTCAGTCCCCCAGAGAGGGGTCTGGGGCTGGGGGAGGCTCATCCCTCACAGCTAAAATAATCTCTTAAAGAATCCTGGTCAAAACATTTTCATGTCAAATATTCCCATTTTTAGTGAAGATGCAGCTTCCAAGCACTCGGGAGGTGCCACCAGCACAGTGGAGGTGAGACAAAGAGGTGGCAGGGGGGATTTTCAACCCATGCAGGGATGAGCAGCTGGACTTGGGGCTTCTGCTCTGGGGACAGGCACAGGGCAGGAGGGGTTGAAGAGAATAAATACCCTGGAGATCCCGTCAGAGCATCCCTGGGGGTGTGGTGGGTTCAGGGGGCATCTCCACACAGACCCATGGCTTCAAGGGAGGATAAATCCTGGAGCAAACTACCCTGTGCCCCTATAAAATCCTGTTTGCTCCGAGGGTGAATGGTGCTGCATGAACTGCCCCTACTAATTCCTTAATTAGAGTCTCCTGCAAACGAGCCTGTTGTGAGCGGATCAAGGGGAAAATCTGCCGAGGCCTGGGGTCCCCCCAGGCTCAGACAAGGTGGGGAGGGGGAGGCACCATCTGGGCTTGTCCTTCCTCACTCCCAGCTTTGTCTGAAGCTCCTGCTGTGGTCCCCAGGAAAATCCAGCCCCATCCTGGAAACGTGGGCAGGCAGTGAGATGAGAGTATGGGGAAATTTTAAACAAAACCTGTCTGCTCCCCTAGGAAATGGGATGGGAAAACAGTTTGGGGTGGCTGCAGCTGAGGGGCCAAGTCGTTACCAGATTTTGGGAACAAGATGGGGTGTTCCTCTTCATTCCCAGTGGTTTGGTGACTCAGGATCGGTGATGGGTTCACTCCCATCCTTGTCCCAGCACTTCCAGCCTGGAGCAGCTCTGCTCCTGGAGCAAATTTGCCTCCTGGTAACCCCAGGCCAGGCTGTGGGCGGGAGGTTTGGGTGGAACGCCAGCGGGATTGTTACAATCTTTTTTTTTGGCAAATTTTAGACAAACATTTGGGCAAAGCTCTCAACTCCAGCTGGAAAATTCCCGCTGCCTCCCGCCGGGGCGCAGCGAGGAGCTGCCGGAGCCGCGCGACGTGTCCGCAGCAGACACCGCGGCCGCCTCCGGGAATTGTTCCTCCCTCCGTGCCCCAGCTCAGCGCAGGCACAGATCGTGCAGGAACAGCTTAAATCCCTCTGGCCGCCCCCGCTGGGAGCCGGGTCGGGGTCTGTGGCCACCCTGCCCCAGCTCCTGCCTGCCATTAAATCCCAAATGCGGCTTTGGCGGCGGGTGGCGGCCTGGGGGTGACGCGGTGGCAGCTGTCGGCGTGCAGCTGAGCGCGGCATTGCTTCTGCTCCCGGAAACCCACCGGTTTCTCCCCAAATCATCCCTGAGGTGATCCCTGGAACCCCACAGTGCCTCCCGTGACATCCCCAGCAGCATCCCACCCTCCACCCCCGGAATACAACCTTCCCCAGGCTCCTACTGCCCCATAGAGGCACCCAGAGCTCCACGCTGAATCCCACGGTGTCCCTGAGGCTATGACCACGCAGGACCCTCGCTCTAGACCCCCGTGCTGGACTCCCATGGGATCCTTGTGCAGAACCTCATAAAAAGCCCTCCCACCAGACCCCCAAGCTGGGCCCTACGGGGTCCCTGAGCAGGACCCTACCTTGAACCCCCCGAGGTGCCGGACCACCACAGGCTCCCTGAGCAGGACCCCAGGCGGGACCTTCCCCCTGGACGCCCACGGGATCCCTAAGCAGGACCCAGGTCCTAAGTAGGACCGTCCTGCTGGACCCCACCCAACAGCCCCCTCGCTGGACCCCACGGTGGACCCCCATGAGGTCCCCGAGCAGGACCCTCACACTGGACCCCCCCACTGGACCTCCACGTGCTCCCGGCTCGGGGCTCGGNACGGGGGGAGCGGGGCTGCGCCGTGTCCCCGTCCCGCCCAGGCGCGGGTGCCTGCGCCCCGCGGGTCTCTCCGGCATCTCCCCGTGGGCTCGTGTCCTGCCCCGGGGGCCCGCCCAAGCTTTCCTCGTGTCCCCATCCCGCCCTGGTGTCCCGATCCTGCTCCGGTGACCGCCCCCAGCCTCTTGTCCTGCCCCAGCCTCTCCTCCCCCCCGCGCCCCCCTGCAGCAGCACCTTCCNGACGCCCACGGGATCCCTAAGCAGGACCCAGGTCCTAAGTAGGACCGTCCTGCTGGACCCCACCCAACAGCCCCCCCGCCGGACCCCACGGTGGACCCCCATGAGGTCCCCGAGCAGGACCCTCACACTGGACCCCCCCACTGGACCTCCACGTGCTCCCGGCTCGGGGCTCGGGGCCGGAGAGACGCCGGACACACGCCGGACACGGGGCGTGGCTCATCTACAAAACCACCGCGGTTTAACGCCCAAGTGGGTGCGGTTTGGGGCCAAAAGGGGCGCGTCCCGCGGTGCCCCCGCCCCCAGGGTCCATATAGCGGCGCACGGGACGGCCCGGCCCGGCCATGACCCNCCAGCATCTCCTCACCCCCGTCCCACCCTGCAGCAGCATCTTCCCAGTGTCCCCATCCCGCTCCATGTTGTCCCCCCAGGCGTCACATCCTGTCCCGGATCCTCCCCACGTCCTGTCACGGTATTGTCCCCCAGGTTTTCCCCCCAAGCCCCACGTCCTGTTCAGGTCCCTCCCCACGTTCCCTCAGGTGTCTTCCCTGTGCCCCTTCCCAGTGTCGCCCAAGCCCCACATCCTGTCCTGGTCCCTCTCCCTGTCCTGCCCTGCAGCTTTCAGTGCACGGGACCAGACCCCCACCCCACTGTGGGGCTCTGTCACTGGGACAGGCGTGACCCCACGGCCCCCCTAAACTCTGCCCTGTGAGAAGGGCAAGGGGATGGGGTACCCCGGGACCCCGGGTCTGGTGTCGGGAGGGTAGGGGACAGGTCACAGAGTACCCCGGGTCTGCTTTGGTGGAACACGGGGCCCCTGGAAAAGCCCCTCTGTGGTGACGCCGGGACCGACACCGCCCTGCCGCTCCCCCCGGCCCCGTGGTGCTTCCTGAGCGCTGTGGGGAAGCGAGAGCAGAGCCGACATCCGGAGCAGAAGTGGCCTCACGGCTGCACTGCCACAGCCCAGATATGCTCGGTGGCCTGGCTCCCGCTCACCCGCCAAGGCCACCACCAGACATGTCCCTGAGGGGGTCCAGGACGTCCCCCGTCACCTTCCCGTCACTGCGGTGACGTGGGGGCCCAACGTGACAAGCGGCAACTTTCCCTCTGGTGAACACACCCAGTTCTGGTGTTTTTGTGCCCGTGGACGCGTTGGGGGGGGTCAGTCACTATCTGGTGACACACGCGGGGCTGGTGACACCCGTGTGGCAGAGCACAGAGGGAGCCGCTGGCACCCGGCCGCCACCAAGACGTGCCATGTGCCGCTCTCAAGGGGCAGCTCGGTGACACTGCCTGCACTGCACGGGGGCTGCCGGAGCCCAGCAGCCACAGAGGGGCATTTGGGGACAGCCCTGTCACCTCCTGCCCTGCGGTGAGGGTCCTGTCTTGCCCGGCCAGTCCCTCCACCCGCCCACGCCTCTGCGCCTGCCACAACAGGGACATTGTCTGGGCCGGGCGGGGGGTGGATTTTGCATGAAAAAACCCGACTTTGTGACCACAACAGGGCCCCTCTGTGCCGGGGCCCCTCGCAGCGCGGCGTGGGGTGGGTGCGGCGCGGGTGACGTCAAAGCGTGGGGCGAGTGCGGGGCAGCTCTGAGGGTGCCTTTGAGCACCGATCAAAGCCCCGTTATGCCCGGCCAGCCTGGGGGCACCCGGCTGCTGGTTCGGTGCCGGCTTGGCACGGTGCTGCCCCGGGGTTTGGTGCTGTCCTGCTGGGACACCCCATTTCGGCTGTCCCCGGAGGAGGGGGGGGATGTCCCCTCGGGTGTCCCTGGCTGATGGCTCTTCCTTTGCCGCAGGACGCAGGGTTCAAGTGGGCATCCCCGAGCCAGTCCCCGGAGGAGCACAGGTAGGGGCAGGGGACACAGGAGTGGGGTTGGGGTCGCTGTCCCAGAGGGTTGGAGCTCGGCCCTGGGACCTTGTTCCACTCTGGATACCCAGGAAGGCTGGAAATGAGGGGGATTTTATGGGGGAACCTGTGGCAGGTGGGAACAGCGATGGGGTCACAGCTCCCTGGTGGGCTCAGACACCCCCAGACCCCGTGGGGACCCTGCCTGGCTCCCACAGGATGAAGTGACCGGGCTCTGGCCAAGGCAAACTTGGGGGGGTCTCATCCCTGGGGGCAAGGGGGGGAATCCCATCTCAGGGACGTGTCCTGTCCTTGGGGACCCCAAAGCAGCATCTTGAGAGAAGCCCGAGGTTTGCACAGGCGGG
>VZTZ01038364.1:1556-14623 GCA_013400955.1 Drymodes brunneopygia | reverse complement strand
GCGGGACCCCGCGTCACTCCCCCCGCACCCGGGCACCGAGCGGGAGGAGACCGGGGGTACCGGCTCTCCTGAGCACCGGCGATACCAGCTCAGATGGGCACCGGGCATAGCGGCATCGGGGGTACGGGTGACCACCGGGGAGAGCGGCATCGGGGGGACACCGGGAATGGGGACATTGAAGATACCGGCACTGAGGGGGCTCCGGGGATGCCAACACTGAGGGGACACCGGGGATAACGGTACCAGAGATACTGGCACCGAGAGGGCATTGAGAATCAGGGCACCAGGGTACCGGCAACGAGGGGACACCGGGGATACCGACACTACCGGGTGTGGGGACTTAACTGATGCCAGCACCGAGGGGGCACCGGGGTGGGCGCACCGGAGTAGCAGCAACGAGGGGACACCGGAAATACCAGCAGCAAGAGAGCACCGGGGATGGAGGCACCGGGGGATGCCAGCCCCGGGGTATCAGCAGCGAGGAGATGCCGAAGGGGCACCGGCCCCGGGGACACCGGGGATACCCCTGACACCGGGGCCTCCCTCCCCCCGGCGGCGGCCCCCGGAGCCCCGGCGGGGGGTATGTGGGGGAGCGAGGGGCGCCCGAGCTATTTTTAGCCGGGGCCGCGGGGGTATTTTTAGCCGGGGCCGCGGGTGCGTCAATGGAACCCCGCGTGCGTCACGGCCGCGCCCCCGCCGGGGCCGCCCCCCCCGTGCGTCACCGGCCCCGCTCCGCCCCGCGCGTCACCGAACGCTTAAGAGANGGGCACCGGGGGTGGGAGGTCCCGCTGGCAGCGGGGGCGGGCTGCGCGCACCGGGAGGTGCACGGGGTCGGGTGTCCCGGTGGCACCGGGGGGAAAGGGATCAATTGTCCCGGGCGGCACCGGAGGGATTCAGATCGGGCGTGTCAGGTGGCACTAGGGGGATCTGGGTCGGGCATCCCGGTGGCACCGGGGGCTCAGGGTGATGGGCATCCTGCAAGGTGAATGTGGTCGGGTGTCTCAGTAGCACCACGGGCAACCGTGTCGCGCGTCCCGGGGGCACCGGGTGGAGTCGGGGCTCGCGTGCCCGAAGGACACTGTGGAAGGAACTCCCGGTGCCACCGGAGAGAGTCGGGGGTCCCGGTGGAAGGGACCGGGCGGCGTGCGCTGTGCGGCACAGCCCCTTGTGGGTATCCGGTGGCACCGGGGGGAATCGAGTCGGGCGTCCCGCGTGGCGCTGGGAGGTGCGCGGGATGGGGCGTCCCAGTGGCACCGGGAGGAACTGGGTCAGGAGTCCCGGTAGCACCGGGAAGAGCCGGGGATCGCGCACCCGGTGGGAGTTGGCAGAGCGAGAGGTCCCGGCCCCGGGGGTCCCGGGAAGAGCCCGAAACCACGCACTCCTTGTGAGGAGCTGCGCAGGACCCGGAGCCGCTTCTTGGACCATGGGGGACCGGGCTGGTTCCCCCCTCACGGCACCCGAACCGGGGCCAGCTGCACATGCAGGAAAATCCCGTCTCTGGGGATTGCGGGGGGGCAGAGTCACCCCACACCGGCATCACCGGGATCGCTGAGCAGAGCGGTCACGGAACTGGAGCGGGCAGGCAGGAGCATGCGGGCAGCACCGGGAAGCTGGCACCGCGAGCAGGGATGTGCAGGCAGCATCAGGACCTGGCAGAGGGGACAGGGATGTGCAGCCAGCCCCGTGCGGGCAAACCCCGCGCTGCCCACACGGGCCTGGCAGCAGCCGCTGCGGCATTACCGGGCAGCAGGTGCCGGCAGGGATGTGGGCAGCGCCACCCACCCCCGGTGCCACCGGCTGCTCTCGCCCGCCCGCAGTCCGGGGCCCGCTGCCAGCGGCTGCCACCCGCCCGTGCAGGCTGCAGCCTCGGGGCTGGGCACAGGCAGCTGCCTGCGCTCCCAAACGAGGAATCCGCAAATAGAGCCCGGCCGTGGGCAGCGCGGAGGCTGCTGCGGGAATCTGTGCCCGGTCCCTGGGGGACAGGGCAGAGGCGACCCCAAAGTGCTGTCAGCGAGTGGGTGAGAGCAAAAGCGTTCAAATAACCGGGACAGCAGGAAGGCTCGAGGCGTTGCATCTGCCGGGATTTTCACGTAGGCAAGGAAAACTCCCACTGACAGGGACAGTGACCCCCGGGGCCGTGTCCCCAGCATGGCCTCAGGTCCCCTCGGCTTCATTCGGGGACAGGAGGCAGCTGGGGAGTCACCGTCCCCTCTGAACCCAGCTGGACACGCACAAACTCCACTGGGTGTGCACCCACCCGCAGGAGGCTGGGGGCCAGTGCCACGCCGTGGGTGCCAGAGCTGGACCCACGCTGGGTATTTTTAAACCCAGCTCCTGGCGGGTGTCGGCTTTCTTGGTGCCCGAGAGAGCTGCCCAGATTTGGCTGGGGGAATCCGGGGGCTCTGGCAGCAGGGCCGTGCCAGAGCCGTGGCCGGGGGCCAGTGCAGCGTGACCTTTAAAGGTCTGCGAGATGAATTACATTATCGTCTTGCCATTGGGGTCACTTCTGGCTTGGCTTTCAGCTGGACACGGGGCTCCGCTTGTCTAATATCCCACTGGATCCATGCACAGCCCCGGGGGGCTCCAGGGACAGAGGGTGGGCTCCTCTCCCTCTGCCCCTGGGGGTCTGCCCGCACTTATGTTCCAAAAAAGCCCCAAAAGTGGTTATGGGGGAGGTGGGATCCTCAAAGTCTAGTTCAGCCCTGATTCCAGCTTCCCTTGGCCAGCCCTAGGGCTTGGGAATCTGCTGGCCACATTCCTCCCTCCTTCCCTTTCGGGGCCTTTTGCTAAGCCAGCATTTTGGGGAATGTCCTTAGCACCCATTGGCTGTGCTGTGACCTTTCCCAGGGACAGTGGTGGCCACCACCGGTCAGTCAGTGGCCATGGGGGTCCTGCTATAGCACGAGAGCAATCCTGGGGAAGTTCCCACGGTTCCCACCCTGTCTCCATCCTCTGCCTGGATGACGGAGGGGTGGTTTTGGGGTCCCCGCTGACGCCCCTCTCTCCCCGCAGAGATGCCCTGCATCCAGGCCCAGTACAGCACCACGGGCGCCGGCCCCTGCGAGCGCTGCCCGGCCGAGCTGCTCAGCCCCGAGGGCGGCCGATTCCCCATGGAAGTGGCTGGAGCCGATCTGGCGGCCGCCCCCGCCCTGCCCAGCTTCAGCACCTTCATGGAGGGCTACGCCGGCGAGTTCGACGCCTTCCTCTACCAGCTGCCGGCGAGCGGCCAGGCCAGCGCCGCCACCGCCTTCAAGCTGGAGGACTTCCAGGTGTACGGCTGCTACCCCAGCGCTTTCGGGGGGCAGCCGGACGAGACCCTCTCCTCCAGCGGCTCGGACTGCTACGGGAGCCCCTGCTCCATCCCCTCGCCCGCCACGCCAGGCTTCCAGCCCCCGCAGGCGCCAGGCTGGGACGGCTCCTTTGGGGCGTACTCACCACTGCCGAACTACGAGGGAGCGCAGCCCTGGGCTGAGCCAGCCAAGGGCGGGGGGTCACAGCCCCCCTTCTTCGCCTTCGGCCCCCCGGCCCCCAGCCCCGCTGGGTCCCCCGTGACCCTGAAGGGGCAGCCAGGCCCCACAGCCCACGTGGACCCGCGGCTGCTGGACACGGACGCCTTCCCTCCGAGCCAAGGTCCTGCCAGGGGTTTCGCGGGGCTGCCCCTGGCCCCCAGCTCGCCGCTGCTGGAGGGGCCGGCGCTGGCGCCCTCCAAGGTGCGCAGCCCCGCGGCGGGCGAGGGGCGCTGCGCCGTCTGCGGGGACAACGCGTCCTGCCAGCACTACGGCGTGCGCACCTGCGAGGGCTGCAAGGGCTTCTTCAAGGTAAGGGGACCCCCCACCCCATCTCGCGCCGCCGGGATGTTCCCACAATGCTTTGTGGCGGCAGGAGGATGCTGCGGGGTGCTCCGGGGAGGGGCAGGGCAGGGAGCACGGCCACGGAGCCCTCCCCACGGACATGGAGCCGGATGCTGGGCTGGAGCGGGAGGCAGGGGAGGACAGAAGGGCTTTTGTTTGGAGCTCCGTGCCCCGGGCTGAGCTCGGCCGCTCCTTCCCCACCCGCAGCGCACAGTGCAGAAGAATGCCAAGTACATCTGCCTGGCTAACAAGGATTGCCCTGTGGACAAGCGGCGCAGGAACCGCTGCCAGTTCTGCCGCTTCCAGAAGTGCCTGGCCGTCGGCATGGTCAAAGAAGGTACCAGTGTCCCATCCCGGGTGGGGGGTACCCGGCAGGAGTGGGGAGACCCCACTCCACAGCCTTCCAGGCTGCACTGAGGACAGACACTCATTGCAAGTCCCAACCACAGTGGTCCGGACCGACAGCCTGAAGGGGCGGCGGGGCCGCCTCCCCTCCAAGCCCAAACAGCCGCCAGATGCGTCCCCTGTCAGCCTCATCACCTCGCTGGTGCGGGCACACATTGACTCCATCCCCAGTGCCACCAAGCTCGACTACTCCAAGGTAGGGCTGGTGCCACTCCATGCCCTCCTCAGGGCCATGCCAGGGCTGGGGCTGGATCCTGACCCATTCCCGTCCCAGTTCCTCACCCATCCCCATCCCAAATCCTGATCCTGTCCCCATCCCATTTCCTGATCCAACCTTTTCCCATTTCCTGCCCTGTGCCCATCCCAGATCCTGATCCCATCCCCATCCCAATTCCTGATCCGTCCCTGTCCCAGTTCCTGACCCATTCCAGTTCCTGACCCATCCCCATCACAGATCCTGATCCCTTCCCCAGTTCCTGACCCATTCCAGTTCCTGACCCATCCCCATCACGGATCCTGATCCCTTCCCCAGTTCCTGACCCATTCCAGTTCCTGACCCATCCCCATCACGGATCCTGATCCCTTCCCCATCCCACTTCTTTACCCCTGCCCATCCCAATCCTGACCCATCCCCATCCCAGTTCCAGGAGTCAGCACCGTGCCCGTTTGAGAAGGAGGACTCAGTGGACGTGCAGCAGTTCTATGACCTGCTCACCGGCTCCATGGACGTCATCCGCAAGTGGGCTGAGAAGATCCAGGGATTCACCGAACTGCCCAAGGAGGACCAGGACCTTCTGCTGGAGTCGGCCTTCCTGGAGCTCTTCATCCTGCGCCTGGCGTACCGGTGAGCCCCGGGGCAGCACGGAGCAGGGGGAGCCCGAGCTGTGCCCAGGGGTGACACCTGGATTTGTGCTGGCAGCTCAAAACCAGAGGAAGGGAAACTCATCTTCTGCAACGGGGTGGTGCTGCACCGGCAGCAGTGCGTGCGTGGCTTCGGAGAGTGGATCGACGCCATCCTCGAGTTCTCCCAGAGCCTGCACCGCATGAGCGTCGATGTCCCCTCCTTCTCCTGCCTTGCCGCCCTCGTCATCATCACAGGTGAGACCTCCCAGCTCCAGCCCCGTCGTTGTCCCCGCCCCCGCCCTGTGTCCGTCACTGCAATCCCACACCCTGTGTGTAACCCCAGACCGGCACGGGCTGAAGGAGCCGAAGCGGGTGGAGGAGCTGCAGAACCGCATCGTGGGCTGCCTCAAGGACCACGTGGCAGCAGCAGGGGCCGAGCCCGGGCGCTCCAGCTGCCTCTCCAAGCTGCTGGGGAAGCTGCCGGAGCTGCGCAGCCTCTGCACCCAGGGCCTCCAGCGCATTTTCTACCTCAAGCTGGAGGACCTGGTGCCGCCGCCGCCCATCGTCGACAAGATCTTCATGGACACTCTGCCTTTCTGAGTCCCGGGCGAGGGGCTGCCACGAGCCCCTGACCTGCCTGGGGATATCTGGGACCCTCCCTGGGCAACCCTGGTTCAACCCAAGGATGCCTGGGACCCCCCTGGGTCACCCCTGGGTCACCCCCTGGGATGCCTGGAACACCCCCTGGGTACCCCTAGATCAACCCTGGGGTGTTTGGGACCCACCCTGGGTCACCCCTGGGTGACCCCCAGAATGCCCAGAAACCACCTGGGCACCCCTGGATCGCTCCCACCATGCCTGGAACCTGCCCTGGGCACTCCTGGATCAGTGCTGGGATGTCTGGGCTCTCCCTGTGGACTCCTGAATGACCTCTGGGACACCTGGGACCCCCCCAGGCCATCCCCAAGGCTCTGTGTACACCCCTGGATCATCCCCAGAACACCTGGAACTCCCTCATGAATCACCCCCAGAATGCCTGGGACCTCCCTCCCTGGGTCATCCCCAAAACTCTTGGGTCCCCCCCAGGCACCTCTGGCTCACTTCCACAATGCCTGGAACCCCCCCTGGGTCACCCACAGGGTGCCTGGAACCCCCTAGGCACCCCTAGATCACCCCTGGGATGCCTGGGACCACCCCTGCATCACTCCAGGGATGCCTGGGATCCCCTCTGGATCACTCCCAGGATATCTGGGTCCCCCCCTCAGATGCCTGAGTCTTCTTGGGGGCACCCTCGGGGGTGCCCCATGTGCCTTCACGGTCCAGGGCTCAGCCACACAGCAGCCCCGGTGCCGTCTTCCCCGGGGGCATCGTCGGCGCGGTGCCCCCTTCCCCTGTAAAAATGCCCCTGATGTAAATAGCGCCAGCCGGGTCCTGTACAGAGCGGGGGGCGCGGGCGAGGGGCGGCTCTGGGCCCCGCCCCAGCCTCGGCCCCTTCCCCTTTATATATATTTTTCTGGGTTTCCCTCTTTTTGGCCATTTTCTGTATATAAACTTGTACGTTCAGTGAGAGCCACTGGGTGGGACCTTTGTCCCTTGTGTTCCCCTTCGGTTAAAATTCGGGGATTGGGAAGGGGGGACAGAGCAACGGGGCTGGGGACAGCTGCGACTCTGGAGATGGGGACAAACGGGATGTCGGGGCTGGGGAGAGTGGGGATGTTGGAGCTGGGGAAGAGCCCCGGGAAAGGGGAGAGCTGGAGGGCTGGAGCTGGGGACAAACGGGACACCGGAGCTGGGGACAGCCGGAGCTGGGGACAGCCGGGGCTCGGTCAGGCTGGATGTCGGAGCTGGGGGCAGCTGGGACACTTGGACTGGATAAAAACAGGACTCTGGAGCTGGGGAAAAAACACTGCACTGGAGCTGGGACAGCCGGGGCGATGGAGCCGGGGACAGCTGGAGCTCTGGAGCTGGGATGCCGGAGCTGGGGACAGCCGGGTCGGTAGAGCTGGGGACAGCTGGGGCACCGGAGCCGGCGACAGCCGGGATGCCNGGGGCTCCAGAGCTGGGGACAGCCGGAGCCGGGGACAGCCGGGATGCCAAAGCCAGGGACAGCCGGGGCTCCAGAGCTGGGGACAGCCGGAGCCGGGGACAGCCGGGATGCCAAAGCCAGGGACAGCCGGGGCTCCAGAGCTGGGGACAGCCGGAGCCGGGGACAGCCGGAGCCGGAGCCGCACGTTGCCCACGCCGCTGCCCTTGAACCGTCACTCACCCCCGCGGCGGCGGCTGCCGCGGCCCCGCACCTGTCGCCTGCCTGATTTATCCTCCCCAAAATAACCGGGAAGCGTGACCGTGTCCCCCGCTCGTGTTCCTGGGGACGTGGCCATTGGCAGGGCCAGCCCCGGCGGGGGGGGGGGGGTGATGGCCCTGGGAGGTCCCGATGCAGGAGCTGGGGACGGAGCCGGGGGTTCCAAGGCAGGGGGATGACACGCGCGGCTGATGTGTCCCCCGGCTTGTCCCCTTCCTCCTGCTGGGGACAGCCTGGCCCCGGAGCAAACGTTAACGGGGACACCCAGGGCCGGTACGGAACAAGGGCCACATTGAGGCGCGGGGCCGGGGGCGCCCCGCAGTGACACGAAACAAGGGTCCCTCTGTCCCCCCCGCCGCCGCCCCCGCCGTGGGGACAGCGCTGACGCACAGCGGGGCACAGCGGACGGGAGTCGGGGTGGGGACGGGGGGGCTGCGCGCAGTGGGCACGGAAGGCACGGCTCGGGCACCCGGCACGGCACAGCTCGGCACGGCTCTGCTCCGGCTGCGGCGCAGGAATGGCCGTGCCGCGGGTCTCTGTCCCCTCCCCGCAGCTCAGGGCTGGCCTCTGCCCGGCTTGTCCCCATCTCTGTCCCCGTTCCCTCGGCAGCGGCTGCTGCAGGAGGGACGGGGCTGGTACCGGCAGGGCCGAGGGAAAGCAGCTCCGTGGGCAGCTCCGGCCACGCCGGCGCTCCCGGGGGCTGCACGGCACAGACGCGGTGCCTCGGTGGGTGTCGGAGTCCCCGCCCGGTGACACGCCACGGCCACATTCCTGCTGCTGTTTACACCGGGCCGTGTGTCCCCATGGCAGCGTGGCCGATCAGTGCCCCAGATCCCCGTGTCCCCATTCCCTGTGTCCCCCATGTCTGTCCATCCATGCATCCCTCTGTCCACATGTCCATCTATCCCCCTGTCCCCTTATCCCTCATGTTCCCAGGTCTCTGTTTCCAGTATCCCCTGTGTCCTGTGTCCCCATTCCCTGTGTCCCCATGTCCATCCATCCCCTGTTCCTGTGTCCCCCACGTCCCCATGTCCCTGTTCCACTACACCCTGTGCCGTGTCCCCACATCCCTGTGTGTCCCATGCCCATCCATATCCCCATACCCAGCCATCCCACTTTGTCCCCCTAGTCTTCATGTCCCTTTATCCAGTATCCCGTGTCCCGTGTCCCCATATCCCTGTGTCACTCTGTCCCTTGCGTCCATCTGTCCCTGTGTCCCCCCTTCCCTTATTTGCCCATGGCCCTGCTGTCTCATATCCTTGCCTCCCTTCTGTCCCCATATACGTGTCCCCCGTGCCCCTGTGGTCCCCATGGCCCCCTCGGTACCGCTGTGGCCCCTGTCCCCACGCGTGTCCCCCCCGTTGTCGCCTTGTCCCCTCAGGGGTCAGCGGGGGACACCGGCTCGGCAGTACCGCCGCGGAGCCTCCAACACAGGGGGCGCAACGGAGCCGCTGAGCCGCTCTGGGCCTCGGCACTGCAGCTCTATGGCCCCTAGGGAACGAACCAAACCGAGGAGAGGGGAATCCGCCGATTCGCAACGGCGATTCTCTAACCGGCGACGCCCCGCGGCCGGGAACGGCACCGAAGGGGTAAAATATTGGTGGTGTCAAGTTCAGAGTGATGAAACACGGCGGTCATGGCCGGGAGAGCCGCTATGATGGGCGGTGGTGTGTTCTGACCCCCCGCGCAGATGGGATGATCCACTTCCCTCCTCCGCGCCGTCAGATGGTCGGGCCCGGGCGGTGAGTGGGGAGCGGGGCTGGGGCCTGCACCGGGACCGGGACCGGGACCGAGGGGGCTCGGGGGCTCGGGGACTCATGGGCATCCGGGGCCTCGAGACTGGAGGGAACCTGGTGGGAGACTGAGGGGGGCTCGGGCCGGGACGTCTGGACCTTTGTGGGTTTTGGGAGGGCCCGTACCGGGACTCCCGGGCCCGTGTGAGGTGGGGATGGGCCCGTACCGGGACACCCGGCTCCCTCTGGGGTATTGAGTCCCTGAGAGGACCTGACCGGGACATTCGGGTCCCTCTGGGGTATTGGGGAGCCCGTACCAGGACTCCTGATGTCCCTGTGGTGGGAGGGAGCCAGGTTGGGACAGCTCCCTGGGCTGTGAGGAGACCAGACCGGGATATTTGGGTCCTTGTGGAGGAGGCCCGCCCGTATTGGGACACCTGGATCCCTGTGGGGCACCCGGACTTGGACCCCCCTGAGCTTCTGCGAGGTCAGTGGGATGTGAGGATCTCAAACCAAGATATCCCTGTGGGGCTATGGGGTTGCCTATAGCAAAGATGCCTGGAGCCTTGTAGCTTGGGAGGGACTTAAATCCGGACACCTGGGTGCCTGAGGGGGACCGGGACAGCAGCAGACAGGAGGTTGGCAGAGGGGCTGTCACCCAAGCAGGGCTGCGACCAACACCCCACCCTCGTGTCCCCTCAGCGCCCGCTGCTGTGCCCCCTCCGGCGCCGCCCCCGCCATGAACTGCCGCGCCGAGGTGCTGGAGGTGTCGGTGGAGGGGCGGCAGGTGGAGGAGGCCATGCTGGCCGTGCTCCACACCGTCCTGCTGCACCGCAGCACCGGCAAGTTCCACTACAAGAAGGAGGGCACCTACTCCATCGGCACCGTGGGCACGCAGGACGTGGACTGCGACTTCATCGACTTCGCCTACGTCCGCGTCTCCTCCGAGGAGCTCGACCGGGCCCTCCGCAAGGCCGTCGGGGAGTTCAAGGTAAGGGGGTCCAGCAGGGATGAAAATGGGAGCGTTGAGGGGATGCCATGCAAGGAGCAGCTGAGGGCGTTAGATCTGTTCAGCTGGAGAAGAGGAGACTGAGAGGGAGCTCATCAGCTTTGTCCCTAGGGCAGCTCTGATCTCTGCTCCCTGGGACAGTGACAGGACCCGAGGGAATGGATGGAGCTGTGTCAGGGAAGGGGGTAGGCTGAATATTGAGAAAAAGTTCTTCCCCCAGAGGGTGATTGAGCACTGTAAGAGCTCAACAGGATTTGGTCATGGCCCCAGGGTTGCCAGAGCTCCAGGACTGTTTGGACAACACTCTCAGGCAAAGGGTGGGATTGTTGGGATGTCCTGTGCAGGGCCAGGAGATTGACTGGATGACCCTTGGGGGTCTCTTCCAACTCAGGATATTCTGTGATGGTGTAAAACCCAAGGGGATGTGCCCAGGGAGGGGTCAGTCAGTCCCTGTTCCCCCATGCACCGCGTGCTGTCACGCAGGACGCGCTGCGCAGCTCCGGCTCCGACGGGATGGGGCAGATCTCCCTGGAGTTCTACCAGAAGAAGAAGTCACGGTGGCCCTTCTCGGACGAGTGCATCCCCTGGGAGCTCTGGACCATCAAGGTGAACGTGGTGAACCTGGCGAACGAGCAGGAGCGGCAGATCTGCCGCGAGAAGGTGGGCGAGAAGCTCTGCGAGAAGATCATCAACATCGTGGAGGTGATGAACCGCCACGAGTACCTGCCCAAGATGCCCACCCAGTCCGAGGTGGACAACGTCTTCGACACCAGCCTGAAGGACGTGCAGCCCTACCTGTACAAGATCTCCTACCAGATCACGGACTCCCTGGGCACCTCAGTCACCACCACCATGCGCCGGCTCATCAAGGACACGCTGGCGCTGTAGGGCTGGTGTCACCCAGGCAGGGTCACTGTGGGACATGGCACTTCTTTGGGACAGTGACTCTGCTTGGATCCCCTCCTTCACCTCCAAAAAGCCTCTGGGAAGAGCTTGGCTTGGCCTAGGCTGTAATTTGGGGGTTGCTGCTCCTTGGTTTATGCTGTGGGGTTTTGTCCATCCTGGAGAACTGGCTTGGCGGCTCCGGCCTGGCTGATGACCGGGGTGAGTCCTCAGGGCATGCGTGGCACCAGCTCAGAGTGGTGCTGGGGCCTGGCACAGGGTGCTGGGGCTCTGGGTGACACCTGAACCCCACCCTTGGGCAGCACACTTGGTGCCACACAGCCAGTGCTGGCCGTGTCCCTAATCACCACCTGTCCCCCGGTGTCACCCCTGTCCCTGGGGGCCAGAGCTGCCCCAAAAATAAAGTGTTTCTGCTTTCACATGGAGCCTGGTCACATCCTGGCTGTGGGGAGCTGGGGGCCATGGGAGGGGGGAAGTGAATGCTGAGGCTGAGCTGGTGGTCCCCATCACATCCAAAACCAAAGGGCTGAGCTGGGGGTCCCCATTGCACCCCTGTGCTGTGAAGCTGAGCTGGGAGAACCCCATTGCTCACTCATACCATGAGGCTGAGTTGGGGGACCACAGTGCTATGGGGCTGAGGCTGAGTTGGGGGACCACAGTGCTGTGGGGCTGAGATGGGGGTCCCCTGAGCTATGGGGCTGAGCTGGGTGTCCCCATTGCACCCCAGTGCCGTGGGGCTGAGTGGCTGCAGTGGGGAGAGGCAGAATGGGCAGTTGGGCAGCCCCAGCTGCCCCCCCCAAGGCACCTGGGGAGGGGGCTGGGGTGACTCCCCCTTCCTTGCAGGACTCTGCACCCCTCCAGAGGTGCTCCAAGGCAGGGCAAAGCTGCTGCCCCTTCCCGGGGGGGGCACCCAGTGCCAGTGAGCGTGAGAGGGGCCATGGGAGGGAGGGATAAGACTGTCCTTGACATCACTTAAACCCTCCCCGTCTGTCACTGCCACACTCTGCTCCCCGGAGGAAGAAGAGGAGGAGGAGGAGGAGGAGGAGGGGGACATGAACACTACCCGTGAGGACACGGGGGTGAGCGAGGCTGCCCAGATCACCGTGGTCCTGGTGCTCTGCCTCGCTGTCACCTTTGCCATCCTCTTCCTCGGCTGCAACCTGCTCCTGCTGGCTGAGAGCCTGGCAGCGTCTGTGGCCCACGGCGAGCGACGCCTGTCCGAGCCCGACGGTGGCACCGAGGGCACGTAGGGACCGGCCGGAGCCTCGCGGATGGACAGATGGACGGGTGGATGGCCGGGCACAGCTGGGTATGGATGGACAGCAGTAGCGTCTCCGAGGGAGTGGGATGGCACTGGGGGCTCGTGTGGGTCGATGTCACCGAGCGCGTGTAGGGACAGGGCAGGCAGAGCCCAGTGGATGGACAGACGGACATACGGATGGATGGACACAGCTGGGCAGCAGCGTCCTTGCCTGCAGCATCTCCAGTGACCCTCGGGAACGGAGCAGGATGGGCACTGGGATCCTGCCCTGAGCGCTGGGGACTCGTGTGGGTGGATGTCACTGAGGGCAGGTAGGGACCTGCCTAAGCCTGGAAGATGGGCGGACAGACAGGTGGGCGGATGGATGGATGGATGGATGGACAGACACGGCTGGAGATGGATGGACATGGGCAGACAGCAGCATCTTTGCCCACAGCATCTGCGAGGGTCCCCCAGGATGGAGCAGGGGGCTCGTGCGAGTGGATTAAAAGGTCCCAGGTCAGCGGTGGCGCTGGGGGGGCTGAGGCCGGGCTGGATCCCACCCTGGGCGCGGCAGTGCTGGTAATCCCCCCGAGAGGATTAGGGGAAACTTTTATTCCTTGTTTCAAGGCTAATCCCTGCGCTGGTGGGGCTCAGAGAGGGAGGCCAGGCCCTCGTGCTGCTGCCGGGGGTCTGGGGTCACATCCTGCCCCTCCCAGCCCCTCGCACTCCATGGCCACATCCCACCCCTGCCAGCCCTTTCTGCTCTCCTGGCCCCATC
>VZTZ01038362.1:543977-595213 GCA_013400955.1 Drymodes brunneopygia | reverse complement strand
TGCGGCGCGCGGAGCCCGCAGCCCTTTCCCGGCGCGATCGCAGCCCCGCGCCCGGCCCGCAGCGCTGCCGGCCTCTGGCACAGCGGCGGCTTCTCGGGCTCTCCAGTTGTGGGGCGGCTCGTGGTTAGATGCGCATTTTCAGAAAGTGGCGGAGGGCAGGGGTGCCCTCGAGCTGCCTGTGGCTCGTGCCGAGCTGCAGTGACAGAACGCTCTGGGTAGGTGGGTCAGCTCTCACTTCTTCCTTCCACACTTGTAATGCATGGGTGTACTCACGTTTTTGAGATTTGGAATAGTTCCGTTCGAGCTCCTCAGTGGACTATAGAAGCCCCTTAGTGACTAGACGGAGGAACCTCCTCGACAAAAGTTGAGTTTTGTCCTAAATTTGGTTGTGAAAAGGGGTTTCTAAGCTTCACTAACCTTTTTTAATGACAATGCGGTGTGACATATCAAAACAGGTTGTTGTGTCTTGTATTTTTGTGAGATTTGTCAGTTTTAAAGTACTCTGCTGAAATAAACATCAGCAAAATTTTCAAGGCCTTCACTGAGATAGAGTTGAATTGAAACTACAGTGTGGCAGGACTTATGTTCGGTTACTTGTAGCTGAGGTCACTTTTAAAGTGAAATGCTCCATTTTGGGGATGAAGGGAAAAAATGCAGTGGAGGATACTAGTATTTAGGAGGACAAAACTAATGTTGACTTTAAAAAATAACACCAAGAGAAGGAGTTGACTCTCTTGAAAAGAAATTGATTTAAAGGTAAAGTGAAATAATGTGTAACTTGTTTTATGTTACCCTAATGCCTTATCATTTTCAGACATTTTATTGTGCAGAACTTGGTGCCCAGGGAAGAAACAGTCTTTATTTAGGCACATATGATTGACTAAATTAGGTGTGGTGTCATTTCTAATACTTTAAGATCAGCTTTTCTGCATTTTTCTGGCACATTTATTTTCTCTCTATGACCATTTTCAAAATGCTGTATCAGTAGCACTAGCTGATTAAGGTCTGAGTAACATCTTACCTTAACAGGTATCATTCTGTACCTGCAGTAGAATAAAAGGCTTAATAAACGTTAATAAATGCTGTATCATCAAAAAAATAAAAAGCCTACTTTGATATGCTGCTACTTCTTCATACTTCTGAAGAGATAGATAAATGGGTGTGTCTGTCTTCCAACCATTTTCTTGATGTTTCTTGAACTGCTTAGCCCCTTGATAGATTTTTTTTTTCCTCCCTGATTCACTTTGAAGTCTTGAGGACTGTGAATATGCTGTTGTTTTTTCTTACTGTATTCAGTAAATATAGGATTTGCTCCCATTTCCTTCCTTTATATTTGCTTGTGCAAGGGCCTTCTTTTCAAAATGAGTCATCTTGGAGAAACTTATTAATAACTGAGGAGTACTTCTAATTCCATAGGTAATAGTTGTGATTTCACAGTTACGTATTTTTTCTTATAGTCCCAGTCCCTTCTTATTTTTTAGCAGAGAACCTCCAAACAGGAAAGTTGACAATGCAGGAAATAGTGAAACTGTTCATAAAAGTGCTGACGTATGCTTGAATAAAAATACTTGGGGTTTTTTCAGTGTTCCTCGCGTATTGCGTGTATGACTTGTGGGTCAATTGTGCAGCTGTGATCTGTTCTTGACGATGTGCTCTCGTGCCCTTTCTCCGTCTCTGTCTTTTAGTGCCTTCTCAATACTTGTTGATTTTACAGTCATAACTGGTCCATCTGATGAGCCTGGGGGAATTCCATTTTTAACAATTCTGCTTTTTTTTTCCCTTGCGTGATAAGTCATAGTTAAGCGTGATGTGGAGGGAGGCACAGGGATGCAGCGCTTTTCCCAAACAGGCTGCCCTGCCAGTTCAAGTTTTAAGGTCCCCAGATTAACATTCCTCATTGAGTACACTGAGTTTTCCTGGAGTATGAGCTGCCAGGCTGTTTGGTTTGTATGTTCTCCATGAAGTGGATTCTGCAGTAGGATGGTACTTCAGATGTGTTTTCAATTAACAGTGATTTTAATTAGTATGTGTGATATTATGTGCCCTTAGTTCTCCTCTGGTGTGTCTCTGCTAACAAGATCAGACTTGGTTTTACTGTACAAGTCTAAGAAGGCGTATGTTTGAGATGTGTTGACATCAAATTTTATTGTTTAATCTTACGTACTTACATGCTGTTTGTGAGTGGGGTGAGTCATTGTAGATGGGATTTTTTTAATTATGTGAGGTTAAATTTTTGACAGTTTCAACTTTTTTCATAGATTTTAGGTCCAGAAGTTAAAAAATTTCTGTTGCCATGATGAAAGGACCCACATCATACCCAAGTACCAGATAACTTCCTTATAATTTCCCACTCCTATTGTTCTTTTGTAGTTTAACCAGGGTTAAACTACAACACTCCAGTTACCAGAGCTATGGAAACACTTTCCAAAAGGAAAAAAAATAAAGTAGGAGGGAGATATGGAAATACTGTTTTATTATAGAATAATTGTTTTACTTCTCCTTAATGCTCGTGTTATAGAAACAAGTCAGTAATGAATTGTAGTTACTTTGTCATTGTGCATGGTATACTCGTGTTGTACTTTGCAGATTCCCTTCTGTTTTGCTGTCATGCAAAATGTGCCTGTAAGGCTACAACATCCATGTAGATTGGTTGGAGGTTGGGAAATGCTCCTTTGACTTTTCTCCTCAAGACTTTGGTCATGCTCATAATCATAATCAACATTGTGCTGGTTCAGGCAGCAGGGACTTCCAACCTGGTGTCCTGTGGCCAACAGTTGCGTAAGAAGTGTGATAAAATTACAATGCATATATGTTTATAATTCTTTAGACTTCTTTTATTCTTTTTTTTGGTGACTGGTGGTGCAAGAGCCTTCATGTCTTTGTCTTCACTACCTGGCATAACTAATACCTTCAAGCAGACTTTGCTTACCCGTTATGAGAAGTGAACCAGTGATCTTTGGGTTATTCAAAGCAATGTATTTTCACTCTGTGAAAGCACAGACTGGCCTTAAGCAACTTTAGACACCACAGGTCCTTGCCCTTCAGCAGCTTTTAATTTTTTATACAGGGCTCTATAGCTCTGTTAGAATTTCTGAAAGTGCTGGCAAGGCATAAGACTGCTGTGGTCCCTAGTGAGGATCAGCTTTTCACTGTGAACATGGGATAAAACTTTTTTTACAACAGGGGTGTGTTATGTAAGGTTGTGTTGTTTAGTTTGCTTCCTGAGTGGAAACTTCTCCTTTTGCACACTTCTACATGGAAACGAAAGTGCAGTTGAGTCAGCTCATTTTCATACTTTAGAACTCCTAATGAAAAACTTATCTTGGAATATCTCATGTACATTTTGCTAGTAGTTTCAGTGTGATGCACAAGAATCAGGAGCATTAATTTAGCAATCTCTAAGTATCTGAACTTGCTGTTCAAGTAGTGCTGTCTGGTAAAACTGGATTTGGTTTATCATTTGAAATAATAAGGTTTATTTTTTGCATTCCTTTCAACTTTTCTGTATCAACTGGTTTCTATGAGAGTAAAGTTGAATCTTTGTAGCTGATAGCATTTCTGATTTAGTACAAAGGCTTGCTGACAGAAACAAAATTTGTCATATTTATTTTTTTAATCCAGGATGATATCAGCATTTGGCAGGAAGTTGCTCACAAGATAGTACTGTATCTGAGAGTTGAAGCCATTTGTTGATTTTACAGAAGTAACTTTTCCTTAGCCTACATCTTCCAAAATAGGACACTACTCTGGCAGGCAAGCACGTGTGTGCTGACCTTTGAACACTTCGATGAAAATCCTTTGTCAAGCAAAATTGTCAACTTCCCTTTTGCAGTGAAATTTCCATGTCTGTAATGTGTAATGGAAATTGTTTTAGTGTATTCAAGTCAAATCATGCCTCATTGAATATTTTTACTCTTCCTCTTCTTCTTCATGGTTACTTATTTGTGTGTTGGACGAAGCATTGGTTGTTGCTTTGTTGGGGATTGGGGTTTTTTTACCCACCCTCCCATTAAGCTTCAGCATTTCCTATCCTTTTTCAATCAATTTCTTTTGGGGTTCTCCAGATGGTCAGAGCTGTAGAAGAAAACACATCAATGATAAATGAGCAGGGCAGGGAAGGCAGGGAAGCATCAGGAAAGCATTGTCAGGAGTACTTTATTAATGGTCGTTACTACAGACAGATTGGCATCTGGACTTTGAAGTGACTGAGATGAGTTCACTCACACTCGGGTGGCACTGTAACACACATGTACAGAGTGGAAGTGTGTGTTCAAGGCTTGCAGCATCTGGGACTAGGGTATCTCTTCAGGAGAGGGTTTACATGGAATAGGGAAGATAGTTTTGTGGAGGTAAATACAAAACTGGAAGAATGAGACAGATTCTGTTCTCAAGGTCAGTGGTGGGCTGTCAGCAAGATGATATCCTGATGTTGGACAGGAAGTTGTAGCTGAAGGTGTGAAGGTTAAAAGCATTAAAGTTTGTGTGTCTTGTAACTTTAAATTTGATACTAACACCTAGCTGATAGCAAAGGACATCGTAACTTTGATTTCCATCTGCTGGTGAGGTTGCATTATCTTACTGTATTCTGCAACAAGCCAACAATGGAATTGAAATTGTTTGGCTTTTATTAAAAATGCTGCTGCAGCTTTTGTGTTGTGTGTTTTACTCTGAAACAGTGTGACAGATGTCAGAGGGTTGATGCCTATTCCAAATTGGCAGATGGAAGTCTGTCTTGGTTATGTGTTACTGGTTATTTGAGTGACAGGAGGGCAGTTTTGAGCTGCTTTTGTTACTTGGTTTGAATGCAAAGTTAAGAACACAGACTAACTTTGAATAAGTGTAGGAACAAACGCCTTGGTTGATGGATACAGGCTTTGAGAGAGCTATTGAAGACACATGTTTTGTTTGGGAATTTTTTATGTACTTTTAAGCATGGATTTCCTAGTCCTTCTGTAGTAAGGCATCCTTTCAGTAGAAATACGTCTTGGACTGTCTTACTTCAGAATTTAACTGAAATTCATAATAATAAATAATAATATGTGCAGTGTTTATAGTGATTCTTTATTTCATGTTTTGTGGTAGAAGTTAGGTAGTTTTAATTCAAAGGATATTATATTGCTTTTTATCTTTAATTGGATGTTATGGTAGCTTAAGCCATCAGGCTGACTAGATATATAAAATGGCACGGTTGCTTTTCTAACATGGATTAACTAGGAGTGATAGTAACATCAACAAAGTTGCACTGTGTAAGGCTTTTGTATAGAGATAGAATCATAGACTCAGGATATCCTGAGTTGGAATGGACATACAAAGATCTTCGAGTCCAACTCCAGGCTGAACAGACCAAGTGCTCTCAGCTGTTCCCCCTAAGGCTTCCCCTCCAGACCCTTCACCACCCTCATGACCCTTCTTTGGACCCTCTCTCAAGCTTTGTATCTTTCTTTTACTGTGAGACTCAAAACTTGATCCAGAGGCTTTTAGTTACCAGACTTGCAACTCAAAACTTAGGTCAGTAACTTCCTGTCCCAACGTAGGTCACAGTGGGTTGTAATTTAGTGCCTTTTAGAGGGTTTTTGACCAGTAATTGAATCTAATAACAGTTTATTCTTGGGGTTTATAGTAAACTTTCCTGTTAAATGTAAGCTATGGCACTTTTGATTAGATTGTATGTAGTTAAAGGCAAGTAAAGTACTACATGTGCCAGGAGGCTTCTCTTCTAGGGAGAACAAACAGTTGAACAAGTTCAAGGTGTGTTAATTTTGCTGCCATTGTGCAGACTCTTCTGCTTTGGGCACCAGAGAAAAAAACCCCTGATGGTGAATGACATTGGCATCCTCTTATATGTATGGCAACAGCGAAGAACATGTCAGGCAGGCTGGTCACTAGTAGGAGTCTGGCACCACACCTGGAAATTGGAAAAACAGGCTGAGTATAAGAAATTGGGCAAAGCTGAAATGTCTGCCAGCCAGGGAACACGTACACTGCTTCCCCTCCCCCCACACCTCCCAACAAAATCCTCCTTTCTTTCACCTGCCAGAGAGCAATATCTTTCCTTTACTGTATCAAAATATCTTGTCTGTATGGTGTGAATTCTGATGGAACTAAAGATGGAGTATCTGTGTCAACCCAAGCATGGAAGGGAGGCAGAAGATACAGTCAGAGTAACTACCTCGGAGAACTTTTCTGGCTTAGCAGAAGTGATGTAGAGAGGAGTACATAGAACACACAAAGCAGGAAAAGCAGATGAAGAAATTAAAGAATTAATTAAAATTGATTCATTTAAAGAACCTTGCATGATGTAGGAGAAGAAAACAGCCATGTGCCAGAAAGACAAGTATGGCCTTTCTTAATAAGTTAGGTGGCTGTGCCTGTTAGTATAGGTAGTAGAAACCTTTCAAAAAGCCTATTTTGTCATTCATGTAAGATGTTAAGGCAGCCCTTCTTCTCTCATATCCTTTACTTCCCAAACAAACAAGTAAAAGACAAACCAACCCTCCCCTCCTACTTACTTATCCCCATGTCAAAACGTGAGTTTAAAAAAGCCTCTGATGAAAGTGATGTTTTGGGACTGCTGAGAATGCTGTCTATAAAAATAACTTCAGTAACTTTAAACCTTCTGCTTTGACTTTTTGGCCTGATTTTGCTGCCTCACTAGATACTTTCTACACTTGCTTCTAACACAACTATATTTCAGACTCTAACTGAAATTCCTAGATTAGATTATTTATTTTAACAAAGATAATTCTTGCTGGATGAGACATTTTGCTCTTGGATCCTTTTGGACAGAGTATCAGTTAAAGCCAAGGGCTGTCTTACTGATATTGTTATATGCTTTTTGTAGTTGCATTTTTGAATTCCTGGTAATACCCTTGTTCTCTGTTCTTTTTCTTCCAGTGTAAGCAGGCCTGTGCTCTCTGAAGTGAGCAGAGTGTTTGTGCTTTCCTATAAAACTTCCAAATATTGCTTTATTTCTGTCTTTACAGTGGTCGTGTGTAATTTATACCTGCTCTAACATTATCCAAATAAACTAGTTTTTATCTCTGATGCTCTTGTGGCATCTTTGAACTTCTTAAGGAAGTGCTTGGCAGTCAGAGTTGTTGGGCTGTAGAAGTGATCACCTCTCCATACCAGCTGTTCCCATTATGTTTTTCATACATGTGTTAAATCTGCAGCTGATGGGGTTTGGATGTGATGCCAGTCACAGGCACAGCTGGAATAGTAGGTACAAAGTGCATTGTTTGTACTGTGTGAGGGCTTTTTATCTGTAAGTAGTCATGAACTTGCCAGTTCTTTGCTTTGTGAATCCTGAGACACTTGGTGTGCTCACTTTTCATGTAGCACCTCTTCTGTTTTAAACAAGCAATGTTCTGGCCCCCCAAAATCTTTATTTCTTCACTCTGAATAACCAGTTAATGTGGAGCCCTGAAAGAGGCTTTTTAAAGAAGCCTCCATTTCTCACTGGCTAGATGTATAGATTTTCTAGGACCAAAAACTAGGGAACAAAACCAATCCTAATCTTTTTGACCTGTTCTTACTGTCACAGCTGAAGCTTGGTATATGAATAGTAAACAATGAAATTTAAATTGTGGTGACAAGGCAGTATTGGCTGCATAGGACTTTTTAAATAAGCCATTTTTTCAACCGTTTGGATTCTTAAGATGCCAACTTTGGACAAAGTAATTATTTTTGTCTTTTTCCTGACAGCAATATTCAGTTTGAGCTATTTTGGTTAAAGGCATAATTTTCTATGTTTTCTACACCTACAAACATAGGTCATTTATGGGCAAGAGATTCAGGATTATTTTTTCCAGTTCTTGAGGGTTCTACTTTGGGATTGAAGGTTTTTTTTGTGCTTTTTTTTTCTTTTGGCTTGCCTATTGATTTATGCTTTTGATAATGACCAATCACATGTCATCTTGCATTAAGCACTGGACTTCTGAAAGAAGAATCAAATTTTTGTATTCATAAGCCACTTCTAGATGGGGAAATCTGGTGTTCTTACCCACTGAAGCACATGGCAGAGGTTTTCTTCATGTTGTAGAAAGCTGTAGACTGCACATCCTGGAGACTTGAAGGAAAGAAGAGCTTCAGAGTAGATGAGAGATGCACAAGTCTCCCACAGCTGCATTACAAGCTGAGTGAGTGTGGGGTTGGGTCCCTGGCAGGTCACTGAGGCTGTTTCTCTTCCATACCTAGCCGTAGCTGGGGTGTGACATCCAGAGCAATTCCTGCACTGCCATGGAGCTGCAGCTGGTCAGGTGGTGGCTTGCTCTAGGATCCACACTGGAGCTGCTGGCAAGCTGCTTGTGGGCTGCCTCTGGGTCTCTGTTAACTGGAGCTTGAGTTTAATGCCTGGCTCAACAGTGTGTGCTCTGCTACTCACAGGAGGAGAGATGTGTCTGGGAGTACCTGTGCTCTCAGGTTATGCTATCAGTTGTTCTTACAGATGGTGGTAAGCTGAATTATGGGACTCGCACAGATGAGTCAGTTCAAAGCAGAAAAGGATTTGGTTGTGACACTTGGTCCTGGCAGTGCCTCCCCCGGTTTCAGCTGTGAAACTGTAGCCTCAGTTCCAGTCTGTTGGCCAGTTTTAACATTTGTTGCTCTCTAGTTGCATGTTGGCTTGAAAGGAGTATGTTCTCTGAGCAACTAAGTTAATGCATTCCTCTTAGAGATAGGCAGTCTATAAATAATCCTTAAAATAAACAAACTTGGCTGTCTGTATCAATAGTACAATTTTAATCCATTTAAAAATTATTTTAGATGAAACTGAGTTACCATCAAGTGTAGCTTATCTTACATTCAAAATAGATTGAAAGGTAGACCATAAGTTAATTTCTGTGCACTTTCATAGTATCTAGATTGTAAGCTCTAAAATACATTCTGCAGTGACTCAGCCCTTTTAAAGTTGGGCTCTTGTGACAGTTGATAATTTCACTCATGTCAAGTAGTATGAAGTTTCTAGTGTTATGTTGTTTTATAGTCTTGAGTTTTACATTGAGTATTTTTGGTGTTTAAAATCATGCATTTCAAAGGTTGCTCAAAGCAATCTGTAAATTAAATTCAAAACACTGAAAAGAGTTTCAGTGTTCAAGATGTTGCAGTGTCCACACTGAAGCACTGCAGTGCACAGTTGTGGTGGCAGAACTCACAGGAGCACTGGTGTGAACAAGTGGCAGGAGAGCCCTGGATTCAGATCTTAGTGTGGTAATCAGATCACACTGGAGGTTATTGAGCTGTCAAAAACATGGATGTTTCATAGGTTGGTCTAATTCTCTTGATTGTAAATTGTATTCTAAATGCCTGTTCTCTTTTAAGTAGAAAGTAGCTTATCTTAACAAAGGAAGCTTAGGGTGGCAGCTGTGCCATAGCTGAGGGGACGTGTGCTGGAGGAAGTGGCACTTTGCTTGGCACCCTGAGCATTGAGCTGAGCTTGGTCACTGGTCTCAAGGCCTTAAGAGCAGGAAACTGCCTTCTGTTGCACATGCACATGGGCATCCCCATTCTTTATTGCCTTGCCTGCTTTAGCCATTTGTATGTATTTGTTTTGCCAGTGTTTAAACTTTGAGAATCTTTCTGTATTAATAACTTCCAAGGTGCAAGGCACTGCTCTGTGCCTCGTTGTTTGGGACACTAGTGTTGGGTTCTTAGTGTGGATGAAGAGTTAGATGAGGAAAGGCCAGTTAACCTAAAGGAGCCTATTCAGCCCACTTGAGGCTACTAGTGTGGTGTTGTGGACTCTTGTGGGCTGCCCAGAAGGAATGGAATACAGTTTGTCCCTAAGTTGTAAAAGGGTAACTGAAAGTGGTTGCACTTGTGTTGAATTCTAAAATAATTAATTTTACAACTTTCAGAAAAATGTTGACCTTTACCCTGGTGTGGTGCTTCATGTTAGTCTGCTGTATTTTTGAATGGGTGCAATAAAAGACTGCTGCCTCTTTAATTTACATACTGATACAAGACATTGCTGAGATCATCTAAAAATTCTTTGCAGATGTTACCAGGGACTAAAGCCAAATGTTCAAGTTCAAAATGATCAGACTTTGTTCTTTTTTATGAGGCTGTATGACACACTGGTATGTTGCAAGGGTTCTCTACCCTGCCTTTTACAGTGATCTTGACTCCTACTTTGTCGTTTTTTGTTTTTACTATCATTATTCTAGAAGGATTAACTTAAAAGCAAATTTCTGAAGCTTCATTTATCTACCTTTGTAGACTGATGTAGCACAAGAAAATTTGCTCTTGAAAACCACATTAAAAAAAAAAATGGTGTATTTTATCCAAACCCTGTAATACCTCCTGCTGAGAACAACAAAAAGAGGAGTAATCTCTGGGTAAGCTTGTGGGGGAAATCTGTGAGAACAAATTGATGTCCCTCAGCTGTTGGATATATATTAAAAGAATAAGTTTCTGAAGTACTGATCTTTAGGTCTGTCCATGGAGGATGATGAAACTTGAGCTCTGTTCCTGTGTGTCCTCACACAACTGGTGTGTGATCAGTGCTGGTACCTGGTGTGTGTCACCTGTGTGTGACAGGGCCCTCAGTGTGATACAAATGCACTGGCAGCAGATGATGCTGAAGCTGCTGCTGTGTCTCAGGGGTGCCAGGCTTGTGCTGTGCTCTCAGCCAGCTGCAGCAGCTGTGCCGTAGGAGCACTGCTGTTTCCCAGTTCTCAGGATGCTCAGCCTATAGGGAAAAGTATTTTCTGAGTAATTCTCTCCCAGGATTCAACAAACTGAGGCTGAAGCATATTGATTTTCAGTTATGTACCTCTTCTCACTTCCTTTTTTTTTTTTGAAGGTAAGTTACAAATCTACTTGCTTGGTTCGAAGCTGCTTTTAATTCACTTAAGTCAAGAGACTGCAGAAAATGTTTTCCTTTCCTTTTATATATCTTAAGACTCTTACAGGTCTTGCAGTAAAGAATTTCTAAGACGTTCTCTTTTTCCAGCTCAGCCCATTGAAAAAAATCAAAACCCCACTACCTCACATATAAACAAAGTAGGCTGGGAAGGACCAATGCTGTGAAGTTGGATCAAGCCTAGCTTGAAATCTGACGCATAAATTCCAATTTTTCCCATGCTCATTTGCACAAAAGGGTAACGAGACTTTGTGCCTTGACCCCTTCCCCCATTTTTTTATTGTGGTCTAGGTCCAGTGGTGGCAAGTGCCACAAAGTTCTGTCTGTCAGGGAATCCCATTAAAAAAATGTTTTATTTCCATTTCATTCTTCCATTCTTACTTCAAAGGAGTAAGGCAAGATTTAGACAAGTAGGAAGACAGCTTCTTTAAGAGGGTGAGGCTTTTTATTTTATGCAGACCATGCAAAACAGTTCCCTTTTTGTTTTAATAAACTGTGGTGCATATTACATGTTCTTTGATAGGTGGGACTAAAATAAGGTTTTTCTAACAAGCAAATCTCATTAATTTTTTCATGGCTTCTTTGCCAATTTTTGTGTTCACTGACTTCTTAAAATTTCTTTGGCTTTATATTAAATGAAACCAAAAGGTAAACAATTCTAAATACTAGTATATTGAATACTTAAAAAAAAATAAAGTATTGATTTGTCAGAGATGGAGCAATACTCTTCTGGGGTAGATATACAGGCTAGTGCATGCTGTCTGAGATTGATGTTTATTTACATCCTGAATGGTGCTGATTACCTGTCTGATTTCTTGCTGCAGCTGCACGTGTAATGTTCTGCTGCTGCAAACTGGTGTTGAGCCATGTGAAAAATTAACTTAGAATATTAGTGAATTGGGTAATAAAGGTAAAGATTAAGAATTCTATTATTTGCCCACCAGTGGCAGGACTTTTTGTCTTGTTTTTTTTTTTCTTACACTAATTTGTATAAGTTTCTTTTGTGTCTGCCTTTTACTGCTTGTTGAAAACATTCAAGAACATGACCCTTCCAGAAGCATTTTACTGAGCACACTGAAGTCCCAAGAAACCTTTACCTTCAGGAATTATTTTCTGGTACAGTTGGAACAGCTTACTGGCTCCAACCAGTATACTTCAGTTTGGTTTCTTTGGTTTCTTTGTGCTGTAGCATTTTCTACAACAGCAATTTTGTTGAAAAGAAAAAACAATACAATCTGTCCAAGCAGTGGTACTGTGTAGGAAAAAGTTGTAGTGGAGTCCTAGCTGGAACAGATACTGTAGCATGAAAAACCTGAGATACTGGCTCTGATGGCTACAGGGTTAAAATCAGGGTGAGCGGAGAACAAAAGAGTAACAGTGATGCCCTGAGAGTAAGCTACTGTTCTAAAAACTAAAGTAACAAAATGAACTTTTTCAGCCTCCCTGCTCAGTTTGTCCTTACATTCCTGCAAGAATTGCGTCAGGCTGGTTTGTTAAGGTTCGTGGTAGAAAACCATTGGTACTAAAGCTGGAAAAGAAACCTCTCCATATGTGCTGCTGGGCAGTCCTGGATGTTTATTGTTGTAGTATTGTGAGCTCTAATATTTCACAATGTCTCTTTAAAATTATTGCATTGCAGCTTAATTATGGGTAAAATCTGCCCAGCTGGGTTGGAATAAGAAGAAACTTAGCTGGGGAGTGGAGCAGGGGAAGAGGCAGTGGCAGAAGAGCTTTGGGATATGGGACAGACGTGACTTCTTGGCTTAAACCAAAAGAGGCCAGGTGAGGCCAGTCCCCCTGGCCTGTGGCATTTGGCTGTGTGGCACTGAACAGTGGCATGCCCTGAATTTTATTAGCTTTGCAGAGCAATGCAGGTAGACACAGCAACATGCAGCTCCCAAGGTTTTCTGTGAGAGCCTTCGTGTGGCACTAATGCTGCCCAGTATATCCTTAGAGTTTTGTTGGAAGCTATGGAAGCAAATACCCTGAGTAAAGTGAGGAGAGAGGATGCATCCCTGGCCTATAGTTAGCAAGGATCTGGAAAGGATTTTGAAGAACAATAAGCCCTCAGCTACTTTTACCCCATGCTGCAAGGGAAATGCAAGCAATTACAGCCCTAACTAATGTGCAGTTCAGATTGCAACCTGGGTTAAAGCAGTTAAAGATAATTATCCTGTCAGCATTTGTACTCTTAAGAATTAATCTGGGTCTATGTTTTCTAAAACCTGCTAAAACCTAACTTCAGATAGACATCCAAATGTTTCTGGGCTCTTTATCCCTGCTGGAAGAACAGCATTTCATGTTGCATTTTAAAATTGCAAGCTGTGTGATCCTTTGCAATCCAACTTTAATACACAAATGACTCCTCTTTATTTGGCCTGAGCAACTTTTCAAACTTTTGTATCCCAGTGTATGACTGGGAAAAAGAAGAATGGATTAACAACAGAAAGCTTCTGTCAAGAATTAGTGTTGAGATGCTGTAGCTGTTGGAGTGTTTCACATGGTGTAATTTCAGTGTAGCTGTAACCAGATCATGGCTTGTGCTTAGCCATGCAAGAGCACTTGGCCGGAAGTGGCAGCAAATGTCACCAGGCTTGCTCTGAATGTGTGTAGCTCACCACTTCCTCATACTGAAGTGAAAGAACAAAAGAAATACCAGTTTCTAGTTAATTTTAACCTCCAAAAAGTTGCAGTTGCAGAGGTACTTACAGCCTTTCCCTTTATGTTCTTCTTTTAGCTTTGAAATGAATCTTTGGTGAAGTTCATAGTAGAAATCTTAAGTTCTGAGAAGACATTTTTTGTGCAGGTCCTGGCTTTTAGAAGTCATCAAAGGAATGGTTGTATAAATAATTTCTGCACTGCCAGGGAAATGAGTAACCACAAGAAACCAGTCTGTGCAAGACCTGGGTTGGTGCATGTGGGAAGCTTGTGCTGCAGTCAGGAGTCCTTGTCAGAAAGCCACCCCTACAGGAGTCTGTCACTGTTTGTGCTGATGTGTCTTAGCTTCAGCACTTCACAGTACAGGCACAATTCTCTTTAAACACCGCAGTCTCTGAATCTAGTTTTCCTGATAGTTGTTTCCTAAAGATTCAGGCCTAGACACAAATGAACTTTTAAAACCGATTCAATTTGCTGTTGCCACGATAAAATGCTCTTTCCAGAGGAATCTGTATTTGTGCTTTATAACCTTTGAGGCCCAAACAAAATCTATTCAGAGCAAAGGTTATTTGTTTTCAGACCTGAATACAATCATCTGTGATTTCAGCAGCTGTGATTGCACCTAGTTAGGAGAAAAATCTTTACAACAAGGGAGGCAAAATCCTCTCCAGTGTAAAATGAAAACACTTGCCAAACTTATGTTACATAGAATAGGAATTTTTTGAAAGTGGATATAATTCTCATGTCATTTTTAGAAGAGTGTGAATTAACAAAAGTATCTTTTTGCCTGTAAATCTACCAGTGAATCTTGTGAGATTGCAATTGTACTAGTATTCATAGCATTTTAAATTAGTGCTATTTAAGTTAATGTAAAATTAAATTAATTTTGTGTGCTGTTGAAGTGCTGATATGATATTTTTGCTCATAATTTGTATTCTAACTAATGAGCTGAAGTATGTATCCATGGCACATTAAATAGCCGAATCTTATTATTTTCAGTATATTAAAATAGTAATATTGCATGTGAGAAGAATGAAATTCAAATAACTAAATAACATCGATATTTCACATTCAGTTTCTACTGTGGTATATTAAAAACTCCCATAGCTTCCTGTTTAATGGATGGATGAATTCTTAAAGCTAGAAACAGCATTTTTCTAATTAAGATACTCTTGATAATTGTCAATTAAATTACATCTTAAGAAAGTTTATTTAATTTATTCTAACTTACCCCCATCTTTTACAAACTACGACTAAATATCAAGTAATTATTTGAGATGCAGTGAAGAAAAAGTGAGCCATTCATTTTCAAACCAATTAATTTGGGAGGGGTACTGTCACAGGATTGAAAAATTTGGCAGTCATGTAGTAGTGAGACTTTAGCAGTCTCAATTTGTCCTGTGTTGTAATATGGATTTAGAGATCCAAAAGTTAAAGTAGTTAGGATTAAGGCTAGTCTGTTTGGAAATCCATTTCACCCCTCTAAACCTTAAAAAGACATTATTAAGCCCTTCTGAATTAATTTTTTCAATATTTTTTTAAAACCTATGGCTTAATATCTGAAATTTATTTTCAAAATCAATCTGAGAACTGATGGGTATCGTGTGGAAGTGTAAGGGGGAAAAGGAGAGAAGTGTTTTCTTGATACTTTTTGGAGCTTCCTAGAAAATCTTAATTGCTCCCAAGTGAGTGTTCTTGAAAAAGGAGTCTTATATCTCCTGTGTTGTATTACCATTTACTGTGATGTCTGATTAGATTGCATCAAACCTCAGTTTTCAAAAGTAGATGCTGGCTTTGAAGAGGAACTAAGGGGTCACCGGGTGTATTTTTGACTCTGAGCCAGAGGTACCAGGGAATTGGCTTAAACTGCAGGGACTAGTCAGAAGTTCAGGAGAAATACACATTCAGACTAATGACCTTATTGGTGTAAAATGGAAGGATTTGGAGATCAAGTCTTCCTCTAATGGTCTTGACTAGTGGTGAGTCTGAGTTTGGCCTGCTTTCATTGTGCGGAATAATTTATCCTTGACATGTTGGATGCATCTGAAAACCTTTGTGCATTCTCAGCATTTCCAAGTGTGTGGAAGAAATGGCAGCTTCAGAATAGTTCTTTTGACTAAGTTTGCTCTTACCAAATTGCCAAAAGGAAACTGAACACTTCCTTTTCATTAATTCAAAACTTAAGAGTATCTCTTTCTCTGGCAGGAATCGACTTCAAGATCAGAACAATAGAATTAGATGGAAAGAAAATCAAGCTACAAATATGGTAAGTATTCCAAAGTAATTCAGTGACTTGAGTTCACTTCGAGAAAGAATACTTCATAGCTTTTGAGCTTCAGTGTACCAGAAGTTTCATACCTTTTATTCATTGACTGTCCATAAGGTTTATACTTTCTTCTAGCTTGCCTTTGGAGTGGTTCTGCTTCAGTAGCACTGGAAATAGCCTGTTCACATGCAAGCATTACAGCAATTTCCTATTTTATCAAAAGCTGTCCTCTTAAATGTACTTTTAGCTTTTCCATGTAGAGGAGAAATATTAACTCAATAGCTGTGAGCTAAAATATGCAAGCCAATAAAATGTAATCTCCTCTGGTACTTTGGCACCTGGTTGTACTCACTAAGGCACAGGTGAGTGATAATGCTCCCATTCCTTGCATGGTGGCTTAGCAGAAACTGAATCTGCTGAGCCAGAATCCTTGTGACTAAGGAGGTGCAGTGCCAGAAGTGGCTGGTAAAAATTTTCTGACTGTAATATAGGTTAAAAAAGCTAAGTTTTGTCAGGCCTTTGGGGTTCAGCTCCCCCAAGGTGTGAGTGGTAGCCAAACACTTGGGTCTGCTTGTTCACTCACAGACACAAGTACTGCTTTCAAGTCACCCAGGACAAAACACCAGCACACCGAGGTGTAGTGGCTGACCTTAGCAGCAAACTGTATGTGACAGTGCACTATCCTGAAATAATTCATTGCTGTGTATTTTAACTTTTGTTTAAGACAGGGCTTGGATGCATCAGAGCCTTTTTTTTTTTTTTTTTAAATTACTGGAGGGCAGGCTGTGTAGTGCTGAGTTTTATTGCTTGCATGAAAACTGGAGTGGTTTTGCACCATGTTTCTGGTGCTGCTCTAACTGCTGATGTAAGGAGGGTAACTTGGGGGTGAGGAAACTGCTGAGGGCTGAAGAAACTTGTGCTAGCAGCCAAAGGTGTGTTTTTCCTAATGAACGAGTATCAATGTATTGTTACTCTGTTTAATAAGACATCTCTAAGTACAGATGAGTGTAAAACAAATCCTTTTCTTCACGGAATTGTAGGGATACAGCAGGCCAGGAGAGATTCCGCACAATCACGACAGCTTACTACAGAGGAGCCATGGTGAGTGCTCACACTTCCAAAAACCTACACAGAACTAGTGGAACTGGTTTGCTGTTCCTAAGGTTGTGTCGTGTAAGTCTTCCACTGGAGGACTGGATAATTGTGGCTTGAGATGTGGGGAATGAAGTTTGTGGTTTGGTTGGGGGTTTGCTGATTGTTTTTCCTTTTTAAAATGTGCTGGTACTTGGTCTAGGCCTGTTTTCTGTGATGAAACTTCCAGCCCTATTGTCTTTTTTGATATAATTAAAATTTCTGCAGATTTTAGTAAAATAAGTTACCAAGCTTTAATCACATAGGTTTGGGTTTTTAAAAACGCAGTCAACCCCTTTAAACACTTAGAGTGTTTCAAAAATGGATAATGAATTATGTTAATATTAAAAGTGTGTTTCACTGAATTGCTTTTCCTTCAGCCAGTAGAGAATGAAAAGTCTGGGCTATAATTACAATCACCTGCAACACCTACTGTTACATTTTCCTCAACTGAGACTGACTTGAAGTCAAATAACTGACTTAGAGCCTGCACCCTTGTGGTACAACACTTGTAATGGTTCTTAATGCTATGATTTGAGATACTTTATGTTGGGACACCTTCAGTTTTGACTTGGTGGTTACTCCTGTGCTGCTGTTTGAGGTTCTTGCTGCTTTGTATGGACAGATCTGTGACATTCATAGGCTATGGGTCCAAATAACTCCACTGTTACAGAGCACAGTGAGAAATAATAATGGTTGTGGCTCTGTATTAGAGCTTAACAGTGCTTAAAAAGGCTTTGGCAGTGACCCAGTCTTCTCCTCAGTCCATGGCCAAGGACTTCTATTTGTCCTATGAGGAATGATTGGAAAGGCCTTAGGAAATGGAGGTGAACCTTGCAGTCTGTCCTTAATGCAGTGGCTCTGTGGTTTCCCATGCTTTGCTCACTGTTGAGATCCCATGCCAGTGTATGTACAGTACTGTTGGGAAGAGCTGAAGCTTCTGCAAGAGGGTTGGAAGTGTCTGCTGGCCCCAGCAGATTGGAGATGACAGGTTTGATATCCTGGACTGCTTAAAGCTGCAGCATCTAATTGTGACTTTAACCATAAAGTCCTGGTTGCTGGTGTAGAATTTCTAAACTTGCCCTGACTAGTAATTAAAAGCTTTGTATAGGTGGTGTGTTTGACCTCTAACAGTGGCTAAAGATGTTAAAGAATAAGTTCCCAGCCATGGCATAATGGCTTGAGAAAAGACTTATTCACCTATGTTGAATTTCTTTGGAAGTATAATCAAAACTACAGCATACATCAAAAGTCAGCCAATAGTACTAGCTCATCTAACTAGATTTTCCTAACTTTATTTAGGGAATTATGCTGGTGTATGACATCACAAATGAAAAGTCTTTTGACAACATAAAAAATTGGATAAGAAACATAGAGGAGGTAAGTGCTTCATTCCATCTTATGATTTCCCTGGGACAAATAAAAATCAAGTAATTACTCACTTCCATTCCAGTAGCCAACATACACGGCCATGCACCACTTACTAGTGTAGTGTGTACTGTGACATTTCCAGAATAGCCAAATGCCTGTGCATGTGTGCAACCTGCTACAGAGCTCATGGCACACATTTGGTCTATTACAGTACTTGGGCAAATGTAATAGAGGAGTATTTATTCCAGCCTGTTTTAATATTTTAATTGCTTGCTTCAAGAGTCAGCCTCTCTCAGTAATGCCTTCACATTAGATAATTTCTCTAAAATAAAATAGTCCATTGTGGAGGAGTTTGAAACACAAGTTTCTTTTCAACAATGATGCACTTTGTTCCTGAGAGATTACTTTTTCTTCTTCCAGCATGCCTCTTCAGATGTAGAAAGAATGATCTTGGGTAACAAATGTGATATGAATGAAAAAAGGCAAGTCTCAAAAGAAAAAGGGGAGAAGGTAAGATTTGGTAGCTCACCCTATTTAGAAGCCTTCTTCTTGCAGGATCCTATCTTTTGGATGTTTGGTATGTTTTAGGCATATGAGAGAGAATGGGTCTCAAATCTCTTGTTTCAGAAACTTTTATATGTATAGGATGCCAGGTTTGGGGTTTTTTGTTTTTAAATAGCACTTAACTGTCTTAAGGTTTGAATAAACTTAATGGTACTGTTGTCTTGAGGGCAAGATCCTGTCTTTGCTATAGCATGAAGTATTCTGAATCTCAGTATAAGGTTTTCTGTATAGTCTTCATATTGTACTCAATTCACCATGGTGGTTACTTAGTCTTGTTGTAAGTGCTGTTACTGAAGTTTAAGTAATTAATTAGTTGTTCTACAGAACAAACAAGTGAGGAAGAATACTACAAAATCTGTCATGTACACCTGAAGTAGTCTAGCTGTTGGTAAGACAGCTTATGAGATGATTTTATTGTAGTTATCTGGTCCACAGTCCACATCAATAACTATTCTACCTTAATGTTCTTTTAGAACCTAAATAAGTATTTTGGTGAGAAATTAATGTCTTTTTTTTTGTTTTGACTTTGTGTGAGGATATGACAAATTCTAATGCTTTGTCTAATTGTCTTTAATGTCCTTGCAAAAGGAAATAGAAGTGAAGCTTGCTTGATTTGGTTTTTAAAGCTTGTTGTAGCATGCAGCATCTATTCTATTATGAACCTATTGTGAACCTAGGTGTGAAACATTCCTTTTACAAAGGAACTTCAAAACCACTGAAAAACTATACCTTCTCTTCCAGTTAGCAATTGATTATGGAATCAAATTTTTGGAGACAAGTGCAAAATCCAGCATAAATGTGGAAGAGGTAAGAGATGGGTGCTACACTTAGGTGTTTCTTGAATTACTTCTGTGGAGGTATTCTCCATGATCTGCTGGGCTTTCTCACCTGACCTGGAACCTGAAGTCCCAGCTCTACTCCTGGGTCTACTGCTACAATCCAACTGCTTCTGGTTTTCTGGTAGTCTGAAATAGTTTTAAAAATGAGTGTTAAAAGAGTGGTTTACTATTACTGTAGCTTTAGATGTCTGTGCCTTGCTACTTAAATTTCAAGTCCTTTTGGACAAGTAATAGGTGTAATTTTAGAACAGTGCTTTGTGCAGAAAATGGGATTCTTTACTTTGAGGATAACGTGCTACTGTGTCACAGAGTGCTACTGTGTCACAGAACCTTCAGGTTACTACTAAATACCTGCTGTACAGATGAGGCTGAAAATTTGTGTATTAACCTGGAACACCAGGTCACAAGCTCATGTTAGAGGAGGAAGAAGACTCACAATGCTATTTATAATCTGTTTTCCTGCAAATAAATTCTGTGCTAAATGCACAAGATCTCTATTTATGAGAGCATAAGGAAATAGAGTCGGAAGGAAGAGTGGCCCAAGGCTAGTCTATCTTACTGTAAATCACTCGTGTCATTTCAGGGAGGGTGGGGGGAGGATCTGAGCTGTGTGAAAAGCGTGGACAAAAAATAACTGTATCAAAAGGCAGTTAAATTAAGATTCATCCTTCCAACAAGGTAGACTTGTTGCTAAGTGTTGTCCTTGTACCTGATCATTTAGAAGTGTTTCTATGGGATACATTTTAAAAGTCCTGCAAACACCTGCCTAATTCAGGTCACACATCTGACAATTTAACTAGAAACTGAAGACACTGTTACTTTAAAATAACAAGAGGGATGTTGTGCCAGCCAGGCGTGTTTTTTTTCTGACTGTGGGGTGATTGTTATGCAGGATAGAGTTAGAATGGACTGATCTGCAGCATGCTGCACCTGGACTGACCTGATTTTTACAGTGTCCCTGTGATTCTTAGAGCAGACCCTGGAAGTGGGACCATGAGCAGTTAATACCAGAATGCATACTGAGTTCCTCCAGAGGGCTGACTTGCTCTGTCATGACATGGCAATTTCATTTTAGCCCCTCCAGGTCATGAAATACACAACAGTAGTTTGTGCTTACTCCAAAATGTTTTGCTCTCTGAATATTTTTTTAAATTGTCACATGAATGGTGAAGAAAGCATTAAAAAATGCAGCTGGTGTAGGCATTTGGCAATCACTTAATGATTTAGTTTACTTTCCACCAAATACTTCACTTGCAGGGAATTACACAATTGTGATATTCTTGGGATCAGAAGTGAATTAATTTATTTGTTGTGATTTATTTACATTAAATGAGTGCCTGTCTTTGGCTATATTCCAAACACAATAAGAAGGGAAGTGTTTATACTTCCTACATTCTGGAACTGTTCTTAGATTATTAGGGTCTCCAGATAGCCTAAAGTCTTGCTTTTTCCTGCTCCTGGAGAATTGCAGAATTTTCCTGCGACAGAGGATTCTTTCCTTCTTTATACATTGAAATCTGGGATGGTGAGATTTGCCAGTGTAATTTTCCATGGATTTTTATCTTGTTTTTAATAGAGATATTGGAAGCTTAAGTAGCCTTATAGATAGTCCAGGAGTAAAGATTTTGAAGGACAGAAAGCGAGCTAACCTTAATGTGAATTCCCAGGCTTGTCCTCAAACCTCTCTGGGTTCCTAATTGTGATGCACGGTTCAGTTTAAGGGAAAATAAAACCAGGATTCTTATATGCAGCCTTGACTTCAGCTGATTTTTCTTTTTCCCCCCAGAGGTCTGCAATGGGAAGGTCTGTTCACTTGCTTCAAAAATTGGCAAGAAGGACCCTAAAAAGAAATAGTTTTTCTTCTAAAGCACGTTTACTGAAGTTTTAAATATGCAGATATTGTACGTAGAGTGCCTTGCAACTCAAAGTGCTTCTAATGGCCTACAGCACATTGTTAATGTGTCTGGCTATTCCAAGTTTATCATGTCCTTAATGTGTCTTGTGACTAACTCTTGTTTGTTTTCTCTTTATTTCCACTGCTCACCAGGCTTTTTTCACACTTGCACGGGACATTATGACAAAGCTCAACAGAAAAATGGTTTGTATTTCCAATTAGTGTACAAACTATACAGTGATATAGATACTATACTAGATACAGTGAGAGGACAGCTATCATAATACTGAGTAGTAGCCCTACCAAAAAACTCCTAGGGATTCCATTAGTTGCTAGATCAAATTTGAGCAAACAGCGATTTATCACGCTTTATTATACATCAGTATATAACTATTCATTATTTTGCATGAACATTAACATTGGGCAGCCTGAAACTGATGTGTTGTTCCAAAATGCAATAGTGTGATCCATGTTTTATTATGTAGTCTCTTCTCCAGCTAAGTATTGAGATCTGGATTGTTATGTAAACGTTTCCTTTTTTTAACCAAGTGTTTAACGAAGTCTGGATAACTGAGGAGTTCAGGTTGCATCAGATCTCTGCTCTGGTTATTGCCTTGCAAGCTGGGGAAGTGGGGAGGGCGACTAGGAAAGCTAGAGATACTTTTTTCTGCATTTTGTGATGTTGACACTCTTTTCTCTTTCAGAACGACAACAGTTCACCGGGGGCAGGTGGGCCGGTAAAAATAACAGAAAATCGATCTAAGAAGAGCAGCTTCTTTCGATGCACGCTACTTTGATGAACTTCTAATGATAAGACTGCAGCACACTTAGAACCTTTTCTGCTTCTTTGAAAGCACAGGGTCACAAAGCCTCAGAAATAATACCACCAAGCTGCTGCTGAGAGCTCCATTGAACATAGACTGCGATACACAAATACCAAGTGGATTTTGCTCACTAAGCCTATTGACCTGTCAGGCTCTTCTTTCTCAGATATGGAAGCTATGAAGTGGAGACACAAATGCAAGATTTAACTTGTTTCCTTTTTTACTTTCTGTTTTATTGCCTGTTGCAAAAGCTGCTATGTTTCTTTTAACTTTGCACATCCATATTGGCCTCTTACTGCCTGTTACAGCACAATCTTACATTTGTATTTGCACAGTTTGACTTGTAAGATTCCTAACAGATTTGTGCACAGTTTTCTTTCTCTTTTAAAACAAACTTATTTTCAAGCAGAAGAGCTAGGGGGAAAATTAAGTCCCATTTCCATTATTTTCTATGCTGTATACTTGTGGCCATGCAGTATGGATGTTGTTGCTCTAGTGATGAGAACACTGTAACAATTGGCATTTAACAATTTGTACAGATTTTGTCTCTTAGATGCACAAATCTGTTTATGCAGAAGCTATGGCTTCTATTCTGAATGTAGTACGTTGCTTTTCTTTCATTACCAGACTTAGCAAAGTTATGTTCTGAATTGCCAGTCGCTGTCTGATTCACAGATGCACCTTTCTGTTATTTGAATAAACACAGTGTCTTTCCTCACTTCACTTCCCTTTGTTAGTTCAGACTGACTGCACCTTTTTTTGTTTCTGATGAGGAAGCACACTCTGGATTTGAAATCATCACCACAAATTGGTCTCGTCACTATCACTTAAGTGGCTTGTGGGAGCTGAATGTGCATGAGTTTTGTGGATTCATCTTTGTGGATTCACTTGTTCAGAAATGACTGCTTCTAAAGGTGACTTCCATTTCTACTCTTAATTCTAAGGATAGTTTGTTAACGTATGTAAGCATTGGCACTAAGGAAGCTTTGCATTAGGGCTATAATGTACCCCTAGTTATGCAGTTAATGCTGAATGTGTGTCTTCGGTCTGCTCGAGCAGTTGTTTTTTCATCCAAAACTGGTACAGTGACCTAGACTGTTAGAAGCAGAGGTGAAACATAGTTGCCTTTTTTACTCAACTGAGCATTGTATAACCTAGTCTTTGTTTTACTACTTTTTTATTGTCTTCTGAAAAATTTCCTCGATGAGCAATTAAAACAGGTGCTTTAGTTCTGTTGGTGTGCCAAACGTGGACCATTGTAAGCTTTAACTACAAGTTTGTGTCCAGCATGTTTGCTGTTAGGGGATGGGCGTGTTCTGTCATTGTCAAAGGAAATGTCTGACGTGCTTGCTTTTGCTTCACTTCGTTGTCTGGAGTTGTAAACAGTGAGTTGGTTGCTACCACAGATAACCACTTCATTTTGTTGTGTCAGGTACTGAGTTTGTCATCTCTGGGTCTGTTCTAAATAGTTTGAAAGCTAACAGGCCAATAGTGTTAGATGCAAAGCTTTTGATTTTAAAAGGTTTAACCTTAGTAGCTGGTTCCATAAAGTTTTAAGTGGTTATCAGCCTGTCCCCACATGTAGTTTAATAGAAGTAGTTCTTGTAACTAGGTGGTGGATCTCAAACTGCTGTTGCTGCACTAGAACAGAGAAACCTTCATGGCAGCAAGGTTTAGTGAAAAAACAAAACAACTGTAACTGCTCTGTTGCCTACCCTTGATGCTTTTCTTGGACAGGCTAAAGCAGTTACGTTTTCTGTATGGTTAAAAAAAGTGCTTCTATACAGAAAGTGTTGTGACACCAATTATGAATGTTGTTTATTTTCAGTAATTTACCTCTGACTTATTTGGTGTCGTAATACTTTGATTTTTATCTCAGGGGTTGTCTGCGAACCAAAACTGACATGTTCTGTGTTTGGCACTGTTTACAGAATGCTTTGTATTGTTTTTCCTGTCTTCACTGTGTGGTTAAATGTTCATTCAATATTAGTCTCCATGAACTTCCCTTTGAAAGAGCCTGTAAGTAGTAGAGTCTATGAAGTGCTTCTTGAAGCAGCAGCGAATTGGGGTATCTGCTCTGTACGGGGGAGGGTGGGAGGGAGAAAAACTTGTTATTTTCTTACATTTAGCTGTCCTAAACTGTACATAAATGTGAGGTAAGACCATAGGAAATTCACTTTATGCATGAGAAAGTACTGCAGTAAATATTTCACTTTGCTTATCGTTTGTGTACAGTTCATCTTTTTCTATTTGTAGAAGAATTTAATGCAATTTTGTTGTCATCTGCTGAAACTGAAGAATTCTAATTTCATGTGATCTTATGGATAAGGTAAAATGCAGCTTTCTTTCTTTGCGTCTTTGCCCCCATCCCACTTCTCCAGCAGTATTAAATGGCTGAGTGGCTGCACTTTATCAGTGTGCTAACTTTTGGTCGGTAGAGACCTTTCTGTGTACAGTCTGCCCTGTCAGACGTGGAAAAATGTGCTGTATCTTAGCGTGCAAATCAGCTGTATGTTTTACTGGGATGTTTTGGCTGTGGTTTCCTCTAGACAGGCGGGTGGTGTAATGGTGTGTTCTGCATCAGATGCTGGGTTAGATGCCTGCTAACAGATGCTGTTAGTACTCTAAGGCCCATTAGAATTAAAGTCATATACTTATTATTCATTAAGCAGCAAATGTATTTCTGTTTTCTTCCAGAAATTGCCATTAACCTTTCAGGAAAGCAGACATTTTTTTGGTGGATTTCAATAAAACAAAAATGCTGCTTATGCTTTGGAGTTTTAGGAGAACTTCCCCTCAACCCCATGCCTGTGCACTGTATCTTGACCGATATTTTTCTAAATGGTTTTAAAAAGAAAGCCAAATGAAAAACAAACTGGTCTCAGTGCTTTGCAATTTTAGCTTTCAGTCTGTACTCAGCAAAACATGCACAAGAAGTTTTTGTTGAGTGTATATAGAATATGTTATTGACTTATCTGGGAGTTCTAATATTGCTGAAGCTTAAACCACTCATGAAACTAATGCAGCTCAGTTTTCTCTTTGGGGGACAGCCTCAAAAATACTGATTGACTTTTCAGACCTGTAGTTCTTTTTACAGAAAATATTTCCCATTGTAACTTTCTCATACTAGTCTGCTGAAGTTAAGTGAATTACGTAGATCATTTCCACAAGTGAATAAAGAAGTCTTGAATGTACATATCACATTAAAATATTGTGAAAGCATAATGATTTGAAAGTCGATCAATAATATGTAAAATGCATAAATGTGTTATTTGTGAAGATGCATCTGTTCTTTGGTTACCTGTTAATGTAACAGAATTTTTATAATGTTAAACTTGCTAAGGATTGGTCTATAGGTGATAATAGGTCTTTTTTCTCCTCTGTTCATTGAACTGCTTATACTATTCTCACTCTTATAAATAAAACTTGTATTTCTTTCTTCTGAAAAAAAAAGCAGGATTTACATTGATTTTTCTTGTTTATGGTGATTTTACTATTTCAGTGCATTCCTATGGCCTTACAAACATTTTTGCAAATAAAACTTCAATTACCATTATTTTAATGCTGTATAGCTACTAAATTCAGAATAAAAAGTATAGTCCTTGAGAAAATGCTTAATTTTGAAATAGAAGTGTTCTGCTGTGTGTGTTTAAGCACATTTTACCTCTGTTATAAAGGTGTAATGTGAAAAGCTCCTGCAGATAAAAGTGAACTTGTCATGTGGTTAACTTGTAAACCTAATCATTAAATGTGTATTGATGTATATAGACAAAAAAACCAAACCCAGCTCCTAAGAAAACCTTCATAGTCCAATAGTTTTATTATTTCATGTGAACTTTTTTACAATGTGTGTCTCAAATAAAAGTTACATAATGAAAAGCATTTTGGAGTATTTTGTATGAAATATTCCACGTAGCTTTTATACAGCTGGCATTTCCACTCTACTTTTGATACGTTTGTTGTGGAAAGGTGTCCAGCTGAGATGTATCTGTAAAGCTTAGTTTAACTAGTGATAAACCACAAGGGTTTTTGTCTCTCTTTGCTTATTCCTAAACTTGACTGTTCTTTAGAGTTGTCCAGGAACATCCTTTATTTCTGTAGTGATTGCTTAAATCTAAGTATATAATTTTGATGACCTTCAGTTTCCTAAGAAACCATTTTCCCAGACATTTAGTGTCATGAAATGCCCTTTTAAAGTAACTTCTAAGCAATGCCTCTAAAGGTAACGAGACACAATTTCCAATCTGATTAAGAATCATCTACTGACTTAAGCTGTTAACATTTTCTTTTTTGTTGTTGCTTTAAATCAGCATTATGTGAAAGGTATGACTGAAATAACCTGGAGCACAAATATCATTGTATCAGTATAGCATGTATTGTTTGTCCAGTGTCCTTCAACACTGAGGAACAAATCCCAAATTGAGGGATTTGGCAAATACTTGTTAGCTGTTATATTAGCAATAGTTTCTGCCTCCCAAATTATTGTGATTTAGCAGTAGCTCACAAGTGGTACAAAAATTAGCAAACCTAAGGAAAGAAGGGTTTTATCTAGCCAGGACAAAAGCAAGTTAATAGTTGAGACATCCTGAGGAATAAATGGGAAACTCAGGGATGACATCTTGTAAAGAGTGTTTTCTCTATATTGTCCCTACCCTAAGCAACACAAAGCTAGAGTTCCATCCTTGTTACACCTTTACTATTTCTTGATTCTGGTTTGCTTTGTTGTGCTTGTCTTCAGACAAATGGCAGATAACTTTGCTGCTTTAGGAGTTGAAGGGATCTTACATATCCCCTAGATCTGAACTGGGTTTAGATGCTCAGCAGTCCTGAAGTCCTCACAGTAGTTAGTGACATTTTAAGTACATTTGCATTCTGCATTTGTTAAAAGGAAATAGCAGACATACCTACACTACATAAAAATGGTGATTTATTGCCATTCTTCTGTCTGGATCTATTTTTGGTTGCAGACTAGCAATTATGATACAAATCCTGGACAGTTGCAGATCAGAGGCAAGTTGTTGATACACATGTAGAATGTATCCAGTTTTTATAATCTGGTAAATTGCCTTTTTCATAAATTATTCTTCTTCCAACGCAGTTGACTAGTGGCTCTTTAGAATTCTTGAGCTATACCATAGTCATCAATATAAGATTTCACAATAATTTTTCTTCAGAAATAATCTAATCTTCAAGAGATACATTAATGAAGCTTTTATGTTGCATAAAGTTTTCACCATCTGGAGGTTTAAAGAAAGGGCATAGCATGGAATGCAAAACATACTGAAAATCATGCTCTTGGATGTGTGGTTGTTGCTTCAAAAATTTTTTTCTGTCTTCAGCAGAGCACATCAGCAAGAAGCTGCTGGTGTGAACAAATGCTGCACGAGTTCTGAGCACATAGTTGGTGCTTATTGTTAGTTCAATTTGTGAAATAAAGTTGTCAGGTTTTAGCAGGGTATGAGCATTTTCCCCATCTGAGGAGTTAACAGGTTTAATGAATTGTGGAAAGTACATGTAACTTAAACTGTATTACTGAATATACTGTACTGCCTTCAGGGTGATCAAGACCAGTGAACATCCACTAAGTCTTGAGAATTTCGCCCTAGTTAATCTTAAATAGCTTCCTTGAGTAGGTGGTTGAGATGACTTAGTGCAGTTGTGACCTTTTCTGCCTGTGCCGCCCCTCCAGGGGTGTGTCCGTGACACGCAGCTCTGACGGTGTCCCGAGGCCTTGTGTTGGTACTGGGCTCTCAGATCCATGGACTTGCTTCAAAACAGGTTTTGATTTCTCAGGGGAATGCTACCATTGTGCTCACTGAGCTTTTTGACTTGGTTTACCACCTTTGTAGAACAGCATAAAGGGATGATGCTCCTATGACACTTCCTTTGGGACAGGAACTGGCAGGGCCCAGGGCTGATGCCCTTCTCCACTGCATCCTCTCTTTCAGTGCTGCCTCACCCACAGGCATGTTTTTGTATGCAGTGGAAAAGTGCAGACTTCACTTAACCACTTAACTATAGGTGAAGTGCAAATTATATTTGTATTTTTAATAAGAAAAGCTGAATGTTTATTTTCATACTGTTCGCAAATCTTTACTGCTACTTTTACTTACCTTTTTTAATTTTTCCTTTTTTTTTTTTCTTTTTTTCCCCTCCAGGCAACATAGGAACTAACTAGCTGTGGTCTGTATTCTAGATGAAGGACATGATTTCTTCAACAAGGCTGAACAACTTCCATCCCTGTCTTAATGCTCCCGAGTGCTGCTTCTGAGTTTCTTCTCCCAAATTGCAGTGCTTCGTAACCCTCACACTTGTGCTCTGAACCAATAAAACACAGGCAAAAGGCAACCACGTGTGGCTTACATACTGTTTCTATATAATTTTCCAGAATAGCACTGGTCGATGTACTTGAAATTAGGAAATAGCTGAGCAGCTCCTTGTGCCAAGTGTGGGGAGGGACCGGCCTTTAAAACCAGGTCTTCATTAATGAATTGAGTTCCACGTGCTGTTTAGGCAGAAAGGGCTGCTTTAATTCTGCGACTGCTTCTGCTCAAAGGCAGGGCAGGGACAAACCTGACGCAGAGGTTTTAACTTTGGGTAGAATCAGGCTGCGTGCAACCACACGATGGTGCTGTCGACTCGCAAAAGAAGGAAAGGCACCGAGCCCTGCTCGAAAGCACCCGGGGAGCAGAACCAAGTTGGAAACGTCCCTGCTCTCAAATCAACTGTGCCAGGACCAGAAGGTTTCGCTGATCTTCCCCTTCCAAGTGCATACTCTTCTTTGCACCACACTCAAACGGCAACACAAAACTCCTTTACCCTAGCAAAGTTTTTCACTCTTGCAGAGTCCAGCCACAAACTTGAAAACATCTGCCACTACCAGAGCCCACAAAAGTGCCAGCTGACAAAGCTCTTGCTGCCTACAAACTCCCAGCACACGCCCTGCTATCAGCACTTTCCTTCTCAGAGCTAGGTACCATCCTAAGCCTTCAGTCTGGCAGAGTCAGGATCCAAATGGGACAGCATCAGGCTGCTCACACACTAAAGCTACCAGGACAAAAAAATTCAGTATTTTGGCATTTACATTCTCTCTGACAGCTCAACAACTCTAACCCAGAGACCTGCCTATTGGGAAAAGCCTTTAAATTCACTGAGAACACCCAAAGTGTGCATCCAAACTTGCTTTCTTTGCCAAAGAGAGGAACTTGAGAGGAACTTGCCAAAGAGAGACTTCTAAGCCCATCTCAAAAGAAATGGCATCCCCTTCTCCAAAATACAAAACATCTGGGGAATGACCCAGTACAAAAGGTGCCAGAATACGTACTGGACATTACCTGCCCAGGGCACTAGATCAGCTGCACACCAAGACTCAGCATAGCTGCTCGCCTTGTCCAAAAGGTGTGTGCTGCCAGAATTTCAGAAGGCCACCCCTGAGAAGTGGAAACCACATGCCAAATTTAATCTGTCAGGGAGACCACCTTCCAAAGATGGATACCGACTCCATCATTGTACAGGTTGAGGCAGTGCTTCCACAGCAAGTGTGCCAGGACAGAAAGTTGCTGCCACCCTTGACCTGCACAACGCAGCTTCTTATCTTCATCTCCAACACTGGGGCTACTTGCTTTCCTTCTCATGAAAAAGCCTTGTCATTCTCATTCAAGAACCAAGTGAAAGCTGTGTAACACCTCCAGTACTGAACACGTCCAATAATAGCTCCTCTACTCCTCCACAGAAGGGCCCATGGTATCTTAACATCTGCTCCACCAACACTGGCACTGTGTCCTTTGCTTCCCAAGGAAAGGCACTCCAAGTCACTTGGCCTTGCCTTGCCTTCAGTACCTTGCCTAGTTCTTCCTAGCCTAGCCTTGTTGCTTCCCTTGCCTACGTCTGCCTTGCCTCTCCCTACCTACAACTTCCTTGCTTTGCTTTCTCTTGCCTACCGCTCTCTACCTTGCCTTCCCTGCAGACAAGGCCACACAAACCAAGTGTAAGCAATTATAGGCAAGTCAAGGGAGAGGTTGGCAAGGCTGGAGCTGTTAGAGGAAAGAGAAGGCCCAGAAGTTCTAGGCATGGCTGGGCATAGGAAGGTAAGCCCAGTGATGGGTAGGCCAGGCAGAAACAGAAAGGTCTAGGCAAGGCAAGGTCCTGGAGGAAAGCAGTAGACAGGTCAAGAGTGGGCATGGGCGTGCAAGAGAATGCAAGACTAGGGAGGGTTAGCAGGGCAAGGCAAGGAAACTGTTGTGTTGCCAAGGCAAGGCAAGTGAGAGCTACATTCAAGGACTGCTGGTACACAAAAGCAGCCAGGACAGACTGCTCTGTCTGGCTTTGATCCTGCATGTGCCATTACCAATCTGCACAGGCAGGGCTGCTCTCAATCCATTCACGGCCTAGCCTGTGTCCATGTTTAGGATTGCCCTGACCTTGGCACTTGACCTTTTTGGACTTCATGAAGTTTACACAGACCCACCTCTCCAGCCTGTCCAGGTCCCTCTGGATGGCATCTCTTCCTCTAGGGTCAACCACATGACTCAGCTCAATGTCATCCACAAATCTGCTGAGGATGCACTCAATCCCTTTACCCATGTCCCCCAACAAGGTGTTAAATATTCCTGGTCCCATCACCAGACCCTGAGAAACCACACTCATCACTGGTTGGATTTAAGTTGGACATCGAGCTCTCAACCGCAAGTCCTTGAGTGCCACCATCCATCCATTTCCAGGTGCACTGAGTGGCCACCCCATAAAATCCATGTCACTCCTATTTGGAGAGAAGGATGTGAGGAACAGGTCCAGCAATGCCTCTCCTCTGGCCAGGCTCTCCATCCCCCATACTAAGAAGTTGTTCTGAACACATTCTAGTAGTTCCCAGGACTGCTGGCAGTTCCCTGGGCCACTTTGTCAGCAGATGACTGAGTGGCTGAAGTTCCTGTCAGGACCAGGGCCAAGTGAGTGGGCTATGTCCCAACACCAAAACAATTAATCTGTGTCCCAGAAGCATGAGGCCAAATGGCTCACAGGTCTGAGGCTGGAGTGGAGGAAGATTGGAGGTGGGTTTGTGTCACACAGATTGCCTTTGTCACATGGCCCTCTTCATGGGGACAGTGCCCACCCATCACGGTGGGATTTAGCTATGAGAGACACCTCGAGTGAGTCCTCAAGTGCTTATGCTGCAGGCACACCAGTCAGCCCTGAGAGACATCACTTTGACAAAGAGGAGATGGTGGATAAGTTGAGGTGGAAGGTCAAGGTTGCTTGGTGCTGTAGAGAAGAGACACACCTCTTCAGGGCTGTGGCAAAGCTCAGTGGCAAAGTAGGATTGCTGTGGGCTGGAGGGAAGCTCCTCATTGAGAGGAGTGAGGACCATGAGGGCCTTGCTTTCTGTTATCTGTTATCAACCTCTGCCACAGCCTGCTTTTTTCTGCCCATGAGCCTGGGGAACAGAGGCACATTCACAGCCAAGAGGAGAAAACCAAGGACAATAAACTGTCTCTCAAGGGACTTCTCTAAGGGAATCTCCACAGCTGTGTGTCCCTTGAAAACAAGGCCCTCATGCAGAGCTCTGGCTGAAGCTTGGGAAGTTGAGATGCTCTAGAAAACAAGGTGATGACAATCACAGGGTGATTATGTCATCAATAGTGTCTGAGTAGCCCCCCCAAAAAGATTCATGTCACTGGTCAAAAGAACTGTACTGTAAACATAAACCTTCCTCCTCTAGGCTGGACTCCTCCATGCATTGGGTTGGGACCCTTCCTTGTGCACAGCTGTAATATCAGAATTCCTTCCGTAGGTAATTCCAAGCAAAGGGAGCCCGTGTCTGTTCTCAGCCAGCAAACAACTGACCTGTCAGGCAGGGACAGATCTGCAGTTTGCAGGAAGTGGAGCTGCATTTCTGGGCAGGGCTACAGCCATCAGGATGTTGCTGGATTTCGGGTGCCCTCATCCCTAGCAAGGCCCAAGGCTGCAGCCTGCCCCTGGGGTGCAGTGCCTGAGTGGATGGGCAAAGGGCAAGTGGCCATGCAGGGCTGTGTGCAGGAGGTGTGGGACATGGGCAAGGCCAGGCCCTGGAGCTGTGGAGCACATGCCCAAGGGAGATGAATTTGTCAGGGGATCCATTTTATTGGGTGGGGGAGGCTGAGCAGAGAGGAAGGGAGGGAGCAAGGCCAACAGTGCCTGGACAGTGTCAGGCCTGGCTGGAGGCAGTGGCAGCCATCCTCCAGGGAGAGCAGAGTGGTGCAGTGGGAGCGCGCTGGGCCCAGAACCCACAGATTGATGGATTGAAGCTGTCCTCTGCTAGGGCATTCTTTCACAAATGCTGCCTTGCCCAGCAACTTCTACCCTGCTCAGCTCTAGCTCACTGGGCACCCCTGGCCCTCCTCTGCCCTCTTCCCCTGCCCCCTGGCATGGCCCAAGGGTGGCTGTGGAACAGCAGGCACAGCTTCCTCCACCAGGCCCTGTATATCATGGGCACACAGGTCTTCCCTAATTCCCTGCAGGCAGCTCAATCCCCAGCTTCCCAGCATGTGCTCGTCTCAAAGATCTGGGACCTTTCTCTGTCCTTGTCTGTTTGCTGCTGGGACCATTTGTAGGGTGATCCAGGATCGGGCCCAAGCAGGTATTCCCAAGGGACACTATACTGGCAAGTGGTGGCTGGGTGTTGGGAGTGGAGGGGACACAGAATGCTGCAGGGTGGTCTCTGTGGGAAGAGGTAAGGGACTGCCCTGAGCTGCACACAGATGGTTTCATCTCCATGTCAGACTGCTGAGCTATCAGCATGAAAACTTAATGCAGAGAGGGTAGACAATGTCGCCCTGGTTTTACAGGGCCCCATAAGTTTTACAACTGTACTGTAGTTTCCCATGCTTGTTCTGTAAACATGGTCCTTGTTTTTCTAAACCGGCCGGGATTGTTTTGCACTTGTGGAATTGTTTTTCATTCCTTTCCCTGGGGTGGAGAAAGATGATTGACCATGTCTTTATCCTGTAAACCTTCAGGGGTGTTGACCCCTTTCACCAATCTTTGACTGTCCTTAAAACCCTATAAAAATAGGTAAATAAAGAAGGGCAAAACTTTTAGTCAGTCCTACCTGGTGAAACCACTGCTACTCTGTGACCCACGTGTTTCTTCTGTTGCTAACTAACCAACATAGACAATGCCAGACAGAGAGAGGAGGAAAAAAAGAAGGGTCAGGAAAAGCAGAGACAAAATTCATAATGCCATGCTGCTTGGGTGGATACAAGAATGTGGAGTGAAGTAGACCAGCTGATCCTGGATAAGAGCAAGGAAAGGTTGTGTTTAATGTTTCTTAGGGTTTATTTTTTTGCTATGCACTATGTGAACCTTTTTCAATTGGCCAAACATGAATTTCCCCAAGTTGAGTCTGCTTTGGCAACAACAGTTTTTGCGAAGCCATTTCCCAGTGTTTATTTTGTCCTGGAAGAATCCTCATCTTATTTTCTAAACTCCTCATTCACTGAAGGTGGAGCAGGAGTGAGCAACTGGGTGGGAGGTTGACTGTGCTTACCCCACCACAGGTATGTACACAAATGCACCTACACTGGCACAATGTGGGTGGGGAGCAATTCCACTACCAGTGTCCCCTAAAGCACCAACACATAAACAAAGGAGGCTGTTCCTTTTCTTCTCTGGCTGCTTAGGACTGGAGATTGCTACTGGACATACAGATTCATCTCTCCCACATGCGCACCCATAGGTCTGTGCAGTCTGTGCTTGCAGCTCAGGCAGGGTCCTGCCCCAAGCCTGGACACTCCCTGGTGCTGATCTTGTCTAGTCGGTGTGTAGCCCAGCTTGAGTTTCCTAGCCAATGTCTCAGACGCAGAAACACCTGTATTCTGTAGCAGCCCATAGTGATGCACATAGGAGCCAGCCTGTACTTGGAGTAGCATGAGATGTGAACTGGAAGAGCAGGAAAATAACACATATCCAGCTGTGTTGGTGGTATAGTGGTTAGCATAGCTGCCTTCCAAGCAGTTGACCCGGGTTCGATTCCCGGCCAACGCAGATCTCCTTTTTTTGTCTCCCCTGCTTCCAAATTGCGGCACGGTGACCACGAGCTGTTGTCCCTCTGTAACCCTGGGTGACAAACAGGAGCTTCTAGTCCGGCCCTCTATTCCCTGCCATGACACACCGTGTGTTGATGGACAGGTTTCTTCTCACCCGTGGTTCTCCCCAGTGCTTTTCCCAGGGATTGAGATGAGGGTAACAAAAAACCAGCGGTTGGGGTTCTGGAGGACACTTCACCACTGTATTTTTCCAGCTGAGGTGACTCTGGACTGGGCTCCTCACTGTTCGTACAGGAGCCAGATGAGAGCTGGCTGCAGAGTGCTGCTGCTGCAGTTGGTTGCACCTAGCAAGAGAATCCTGCTGCTGTGGCACAGTAACGATGAACACTGACAATGCCCAGGTGGGGACCAAGGCATGAACTGCACTTCATGAGGCCAGTTATGTAATTTGGGGGTATAGTAGGAGGAGGCCTGTTCTTTATAAAATGTCTCAGTGTCACATTGGAATGAAATTGCTTTCCGTCCTCCACCTTTTCCATCTCTGCAGTGCAAGCTGGTCAAATGCTTTGCCATTCCCCTTCAGAGGGGATGCTGGTATGTACAGTGTCTGTGTTCACAACGCTGAGTCATGTCATGTATAGGACTCTTTCTTGGAAAGAGACTGCGGTACACGTGGGAACTTTGAAATGACCTGTTTAACAATCATGACTGCATGTCTCAGACACCCTATGTCACCAACCCGTGTGCAGGGCTGCTGACCTGTTCTGTCCAGGCTCCAGCACTGCAGTGATATGCTAAAGTTTACTAGAATTTAGTGTAAAAATGGTTTTGGTAGCTAAGGGGTAAAACACTCTAGTTTCTCTTACAGCTTATGGTTAAGACAAACCAGCAGAAGTTGCTAAACTATTATCCATAAAATTTGAAAAATTGTGCCAACGTGTGAAATTCCCAGTGCCTGGAAAAGGGGAAATACAACCACCATTTCTATAAAGAGAAAAAAGGAAGCCCTGAAGACTTGTAAGTTCGTCAGTCTCACCTTGGTGCCTGGCATGATCGTGGAAAACATCTACCTAAAAACTTAGTTAATGCACATGGAAAACAAGATGAACGGTGACAGACAACATGACTTCCCTAAAGTCAAAATTAGTGTCATTCTATTCTATTCTATTCTATTCTATTCTATTCTATTCTATTCTATTGTATTCTTTTCTGTTGTTTCCTGCCGAGCAGCTTCACAAGGAGACGCTTTCGGAAGTTTGTGGCCCNTTGTTTGTCTCGTTATGCGCACACATTCTAGTAAAGAACTGTTATTCCTCTCCCCACAGCTTTGCCTTAAAGCCCCGTAATTTCAAAGTTATAATAATTCAGAAGGAAGAGAGTCATATTTTCTATTTCAAGGGAGGTTCCCACCTTCCTTGGCAGACACCTGTCTTTCAAACCAAGACAGCTGAGTAGAAGAGTTGACTCAGAAGAAAAGATTTTCTGTTCAGTTCCCCTCACAAAATCACAGAACTGTTNTGTGGCCCTCCACCACCTAACCCCGCCACAACACATATCTACTTAATGTCTTAAAATTAATGTTTATTTTCTGGTTTTATAATATTTCATTTCTAAACGAAAAGTTGTTGTTTGCAAATTAAAAACGTACAATGCTGGTAATAAGCATCATCCCGTTGGACTGGGAGTTTATTAACACCCTACCCCACTGGAAAGGACCTGTATCATCTGCTTGGGTACCTCAGAGGAAAAGGCGGGACCCTGAGCCCGGAGCCCCTGTGAGGGAGCCTCTCCTGGCTGCGTTCCAGAGCCCGGCTGCCACTGCCCATCCCCGCCGGTTCTGTGCCACTGCTCCGGGTTTTTCGCTACACGGTAACCCAGCACCCCGCCTGCCGGGACACCCCACGGCTCCTGCTACAGCTGTGGAGTTTCTGATACATTTTGTTTGCCACCCCAGGGTGTGCTTGCCTTTGCCATTCCAGCTGACTGCTTTGAGGCTCCTGCTGCAGCCCATTTCGCCGCCCGGAGGGTCACGGGGCCTGTAAAGGAAGCCCCTTTTCCGTCCCTTCCGNCTGTGCCAGGGCCTCACCACTCCCTCACCGCAGGGAAGGATTTCTTCCTGTTCTCTAACCCTACCTCTGTTCTCTGTCAATGTGAAGTCATTCCCCCTTTTCCTGTGTCCCAAGTCCCTCTCCAGCTCTCTTGGAGCCCCTTTAGGCACTGGAAGAGGCTCCAAGGTCTCCCTGGAGCCTTCTCTTGTGCACAGTCTGAACAACCCCAGTGCTGTCAGTCTGTTTTCAGATCCTGTGACTCGGGCAGTGTTGCTGGAGCACTTGCTGGTGAAGATCGAGGTGAACAAGTAATTGAGCCCCTTGGCCTTCTTCAAGTCCTGGGTAATCAGATCTCCTGTTTATTTTCAGAAAGAAAGGCCCAGAGGCAGCCCACATTTTCCTTTCTTTTATCACCAATGTACCTATTGAAGCTTTTCTCATTGCCCTTGGAGTCCCTGGCTAGCTTCAATTTTATCTGGGCTTTAGCTCTCCTAACCTGATCCCTGTTTGCTCAGGCAGTTGGTCTGTATTCCTCTCAGGTTACCTGTCCTTGCATGCACTCTCTTGTCTTCCTATGCCAGTACACCCTTAACCACCATACTGGGACTAGCTTTGGCCACTGGATTTTTTTAAACAAATCCAGAACAATTCAGTCAAAGCCTCAGGATTTTTGGAAAATCAGACTTGAAAGGCAATCTAGAGAAAGATATTATTCAGTACACATGAGGCAAAAATAAAAGAGAGCACTATGACAAGCAGTAGGATTTATCTGAACTGTATTTTTCTGATTAAGCATCTGGCTACTAAAGTTTCTGAGTTCTCAAAGACAAGAAATAGGTACTTTTGGAAGATGACTTACTCTGTCCATTTTAAGTGGATTAAACACCATAAATTTGGAGTCATTTGTTCTACTCATTAACAAGACTGATGGTTGAGATAACTGTGAGTGTGTTTTTGTTTGTGAATGTTTCAGGGGTTTTTTGGCAGGGTGGACATATGCTGAGGATGGTAGAGATGACCTTCATAATTGTTTTCATGGATGGAAGTTGGATTGTTTTTCAGCTTCCTTCAAATAAGAAAAACGTCTGCATTAAAGATCATTCTACACACCTATAAATAGTGAATATTTGATATATATCAATACATCAATACTTATTGCTAAATGGAAATATGTGTCACTGCTGGAGCAATTTAATCAAGTATTTTTTTCACAGAAAAAAAAGGGGTAATACTCCTTAATGACTTACAGGCACAAACATGGCAAATGAATGTAGTAATTTGAGTAAAGCTTGAAAACATATAGCTGTGGCTCTTAAAAATAAATAAGCAGGGGAACAAAATAGGTAAATAATCTTGCTATCAGTGGGGGATGGTCTTAAGAGACAATGAATATGCAGTGAGCACCCTAAAGTAAGCCACTTAAACCCAGGAATATCATTACATATAATATTACTGGATATGATATCTTCTTGCTTTCTTACTTTTTCCTCACTTCAGCTCAAACAGTTCAGAATGAGTTGAAATGCAATTTCTACCAAATAGACCATTTTTTATTAATATTATGTTCAGATTACTTTTAGTTTTTCACATCTGTGGTGTAGATGTCTGCATCCAAGACAGTTGTCTGGACTCCCTTTATTGCAAATGAAGAGAGTGAGAAACATCACTCAAATATGGATCCTCTGAACTGTTTTGGGTGTTTGGTTTTGGTTAATATAAACCATGATCCAGAAGAACTCGGTGCAAGACACCAAAGAACTTCTAGCTTATACAGGATATGCAATGTAGACATCCAGTCTAAAATTAATTAAATACTGTTCATATTTGGATTGACAATTAAAACCCTAAAGTAAAGGCAAAATTCCCACAACATTGCAACAACTTCCAAAGCGTAAGGCCCACCTTCCTGATGTTCAGTGAGAGGAGGGGAGATGAATGGAGAAGATCATCTTTACCAGCCTGAAATTGAGCTCATTTTGAATGTGTATGTTTATTGTCCTTGATAACAAACAGGAAATAGGAAAGGGTGTTCAGAAGTCTGTAGATTGTGGGATTGTGATTGCTATGTGTGTTCTAATAGTTAACATGGTTTAAAAATGAAAGAAATAGTGGTTAGCAAAGCTTCACGTCACTGAAGTATCCAAGCAGTGCAACAAGCAGCAGAGGCAGCACAGAACAAGGCTGATGATCAGAGTAAAGAAATAAAAGTTTTAAAAGCGGTTAGAAGAGAAAGAAATGGTTAATGGGGAACATCCCAAAATAGGCTCCGTGCTGGGTAAGCACGTGGGTGACATCCTCAGCTGCTTCTCAAAATGAGGAGTCACATGGCAGTGCTGACAGCACATCCTCTTTTTGTGCCCGAGTCCTGCTGTGAACACAGTGCTGCTGTCCAAGGCAGACACAAGGCGTGGTATGAGCTGAGTAGCCCCGGTCTCAGGCTTTTATATTCTCATATATGTTTTTTCCAAAATATTTGTATCTCCCACTGCCAGCAGTTTGGGATACCACGCTCCCGAACTTGTGAGAAACTTGTGCAAAAATCCACTCACCTGCCTTCTTGTATGCTCCCCATGAGACGCTAGCCTAAAATCTGATGGTCGGGTGGTTGCATACGACAGGTGAACGGCAGCTCCTACCAGGCAAGCCAAAAAACAGAAAATACCGGATGGGCTTTGCCTCTGTTCCGCTTTCAGCAGCACAGTGGGGACTTACCCAGTGCTTCCCGGGAGAAGGTCAAAGCTATAACAGCAAGTGGGGCACCACAGTGAGTTCATTCGTGGTACCCCGTTTCTGGGGCTGATAGTGCCGCCGCTGCCGCGTGTTTGGGGGCGGGATGGAAGCACAAAAAGGGCTGTGTACAGAAACAAATTGCGCAGCAGAGTGGCGCAGCGGAAGCGTGCTGGGCCCATAACCCAGAGGTCGATGGATCGAAACCATCCTCTGCTAGCGAGACTTTTAGTTCCCTTTTCCGGGGCGGAGGTGCCATTACCGGGCCAGCAGATGGCGGCGCAAACGGGCTGTTAGTGCGGCCGGTTAGCTCAGTCGGTTAGAGCGTGGTGCTAATAACGCCAAGGTCGCGGGTTCGATCCCCGTACGGGCCACATTCTGACTTTTCCCGAATTACAAACTTGTTTTCCCGTCCAATCCTCCCTTTTTCGGCAGTGATGGTGCAGAGAAATAGTCTGTAGAACAACAAGGATCCTCTGCTGCTCAGCCCTGGCGGATGGTCTACTGGGAGATCTTCTAGGCCCTCCCCCTCTTTTCCCGACTCCTCCTTTTGCGGGTGTTCATTCCTTTTTAAGGATAAACTTCACCGGGTGCTTGTGGCAGGTGCACCGCTCCAGCAGCCCTCCAGACCTGGGACTGACCTCAGCCGTGCCATGGCTGGATTCGGGTGTGCGGCAGTAACCACTGCACCTCCTGGTGCTGTGGAGGGGCTAAAGGTCAGACCTGGGCCAGCAAGGTTTACTGTCACCATCTGACGACAGCTCAGAATCAGCTGGGGTACAGATGGAGCCTTGGTGGGCAGGTGGGGCAGTGGGGTCAGTTGCCCTGAGAGAAGGACTGTTTGGGTCTCCTCCCTTGAGTCAGGATGCTGCCCAAGGTCACTCTGTGAGATTGAGAGCCCTCAATTTATTGGGTGAGTGTTTGCACGTTCTGTGTTACCCTTCTAAATCTTGAGAATTCTGAAGTCACTCAGGTGGCATGAATTCCACTTGACATCACATGTCTCTATGAAAATATTGGCAGAGCTTTAATCAGCTTGATTTGCTCATCTGCTTTAACTGCTTTATAAAACAAATCTCATAAAATTATCTGTGGATTTTATAAGCCTCCTTGGCAATGCTACAGCCAACATCGCCCATTTAAACAGTGAATAATTGTCAGAAACCAGGTTTGCACAGAAAGTGCAGCAGTGTCCTGCCCATGCACCTGATTAAGTACCCTAAGAGTGACAAATGTCCATGTCCCCCACTTCAGCCACCATCAAGGCTCAGTTGTGTAACCCCAGAAGGTACAGACTGTAATCCCAAACTGGTAGATGGGTACTAGATGCCACACAAGCCACCATATCCTTATCTCTCTATTTCCCCACATTTATGGCTCCCCCCAAAACCACCCTGATCCCTCCTTTTCCCCCCTTTCAGTTCCTCCCCTGAATATCCCATAAGTCACAATCCCAAAATGTTCTTCCCTTGTATCCCATACCGTGACCTTTGCCCCTCGCAAGGGACCAGATGTGACCTGCAGAGTGGCCCCATTCATGCTCTGGATGGTAGCCACCTCCAAGCCCAGCAAGAGCCCAGGGAGCAGCTGGGACAGGGAATCCCTAGCACAGTGGAGGTTCCCAGGGCTACTCCACCTCTCCCTGCTCATCATTCAAGGAAATGAGATTTTAATCACATAACCTAATGCTGTCACATGGGGTAGGAGGGCTGCCTGCAGCCCTGGTTGACCCTAACACCCCTCAAAAACACCCCACATCCTGTCCAATCCCTTCCAATGTCCCTGGCAACCTCAGGGGACCTGCAGCCCCCAGGACACTGAGCTGCAGTGCCACAGAGGACAACCCCTGCCCAACTCACTGCAGACCCCAGCAGCATCTCCAGCTCTACAGAGCCTGGAGGGAACAAGGCTGATATTATGAGAGGGGTTGAGCATGGGGACAGGGGCCAGGGACATGGCTCCAAGGAGGGATGTCAGGGTTGTAGCTGGAGCTCAGGCATGGGATGCAGCTCTGGGTTCTCAGTGGGACCACTCCTGAGCATTGATATTCTGGAGTATCAACCTTCTTCCCTGGGTGCCACTTCCCTCCAGGGCTTGATCCCATGGGACTGCATGAAGGAGATCCTCACAGAGGCCAAGGTCTGCTCTCCCAACGCCAGCACTGTAACCCCAACTTGTGCCTGGCTACCTCTCCTCAGGCCTCTGAACTCCACCACCTCAGCTTCACCAAGGGGAGTAGCTGTACTTCATTACTTGATCAGAGCAGGAGAAACCCAGACCTTGCAAATCTCATTTTAGCACCTGTTAATCAGGCCTGAGAGGTAGACCTTGAGTTTAGGAATCACCATCTAACTCCTACAGAATGGCGGCACTTTCTCCTAATTAGGGATATGGAATTCATTAACAGCCCCTGAGTTCCCAGAGCCATTAGTAGGCACCCTACTGCCTGGAGACCCTCTGGAACCATGCATGGTAACACTCGAGCTCCAAGAAACCCACTTACCTGTTTTTAGGTACTTGTATGTGTCTTGCCCTAAGTGATGGAGCTGTTCCCTCCCTTATCTGGCACAAACTCCTCATTTGACCTGGCAAAGGCAAAGGGGGCTATAAACACTTTGTAAATGAATAATCACAGCAGCACCACTGGGAGACTGAACATGGGATTATGTCTTGGGAGAGATCAATCTGCTCTCAGATATAGGTGCTAGAATACCACGAACAGGCACATGGGGACAACAGGGCAAGCCAAATGCAAGAACATTTCCTAGCAGTCTGCACGGCCAAAGGAAGTTTTGGAAATAAGAACCACAAGCTCTATTCCCTGTATTACAAATCGTATTTATTTATATTACATACAACACAAGCAGCTTTAACAAGCACTATTTATATACATTGTCAAACATCAAAATCCAACTGTTTCTTCTAAGGCCTTATTTAGGTACTGTTGCCTCCCCCGCTGTTCTTCCCAGAGGTTCCTGCCTTCTGCATCCGGCTCGCGCTCGGCTGTCGGGGCATCCTCTGGGCAGATCCTTCCCGGCTGCTCCTTTCAGCCAGAATCTGTGACCCACTGACAGCAGAGCTGCTTTTATTTCTCCCTGAATAAACAAATACATCCATTAATTTTCACATCCCAACCCAAGCACCATCACACAGCAGCTAGCCACAAGAGTTCCCTCAGAAACCATGCAGGAGGCAAAATTCCATTAGATCTCACAAACGTCTTCAGCATCCAGTGCAGAAAGCAAACTGGTGAATTCAGCCCAACAGGTTATTGGTGCCACAAAACCCAAAGAAGCTACAGTAGAAGCATTTTTAATTTTCATGAGGTTTAATCCACAAAGTAACCAGCTACTTTGTTCCAGTCATTTCATACAGGAACAGCAGCATAGCAAACAGCACTGCTGGAACACCAAGAGCTTCCAACACCTTGAGCTGGAATAAGCGAAAGGATGTGCCAGGTGTCCACTGGTGTCTGAGACTGTCACCACATCATATCACAAACACTTCTCTCCATATCACTTCTGTCACTCAATGAGCAGATTTTCATTTCCTATCATTTTCTGGGGTTTTCAGGAATTCAGACTTCTACACAGGACTTCCAGATGCTCTCACTGAGTTCAGGAGGTGAGAGTTCCCCTCCTGGAGGCACAACTGATGGGCTCTAAGAGGCAGAGCAGGAGCAGGGAGCAGCAGTAGGTACAAAGGCAGAAACTGAGGGAGGCAATGGGCAACAGGATCCGGTCAGAGGAGAGAGTGACAGACTCAGTGTTGCTGACACGAATGTCAGGAGGGGATGAGGGACACTGACTTTTCCTACCACTCCCTCAGGTGAGAAGTAGGACTCATTGTAGGAAAGAGAATAAAAGGAACATGATGCACAGCTTTTACTAAAGAAGGCAACCCCCATGAAGCATCCTCCATGAAAAATGAATAATAGCAATGAGAAAACACAACAGGAATACAGTGGGCTGTAGTTACAGGCATGCAATTAAAACAAAGAGTGACATTTTGGCAACCATTATCAGTGCAACTTGCACAATACCAACAGCTGCTCTACACTCCAGAGTCTCTATGGACACGGTTTGGAAATCATTATCTTGGATCATCTGTGCCACAGACAGTGCACAGTTACTTATCAGACCATCCTGTCTCCTTGGTGCACGGCTCACATCAGTACTACCAGTTAACACCTTGATGCACCAGAAAGACAATCTGAGACAATCCAAGTAGGAGCAGGTGGTCATTATTCATCTGTAAAATTTGGGTGGCACAAAAATCCATTCACTTATCCCAGCCAAGTCAGGTGCTCTTGAAAAACTCTCTTCTTGTCAAGCATGACAGTGATGTGCCAGCAGCCACCATCCCATGCCTGCCAACCAGCCTGGACAGCTGTGCTGTAGCTCAGGCACTGTAAGCAGCTTTACTAAAGTAAGCGCTGCTCATGAAAACAAGCACACTGCGCAGAGGTAATACATGATCTCACAGTATTTGAGAGAAAAAGTGGCAGGAATAAAAGCATTATTCACTATGATGCTTTTAGCAATCCTGGACATGGCCCCAGGTGAATGTCCTCCCCCTTCTCACATGCTTGGAGGGGAGGTCCTCAACCCACCTACAACTCCAGCCATGTTCACATACACACAGGTACCCTTAAGCACTACTGGAGTCAGGCCCTTGATGCTCTGACCCAGCTGAAAAAACTCAGGGAGAAAGAGTCATCTGACTGAAGAGAAGCTGTGCTCAAAGCACATGCCCTCCATCCCCCTAGCCTTGAAATCACAGTAAAACAAACCAGTTAAACTGCACAAATAGCCAGTGTATTTTTGGAAGCAGCCTGTGCAGACCCATGTACCAGACCAAGGACAGCTTCTGAAGTGTGCAGGGACAGGCGTGGTTTGTGCTTCCCTCAGTTACACTATCCGAGATCACAGATTGAATTACCACAAAGCACAAAAGCAGCTCAACAACCACAAACTCTCTGTAACTCAAGTACTACAGACAAACTAAATGATATTTTCCTTTGTAATGGCTTGACATTGGCCAAATGCCAGGCACCCAGGAAAGCCATTCACTCACCCTCTCATGTTACACCTGGGCAGAGGAGAGAAAATTTAATGAAGAGTTCATGAGTAGAGAATAACGACCAGGAGAAAACACTCCAAGGGCAAAACAGGTTCATCTTAGAGATACAAAGTGAATTTGTTACTAACAAAACCAGAGAAGGATAATGAGAAATAAAATAAGCCCTTAAAAACAGTTTTCCTTCCCCCAACCCCTCCCTCCCCACCGATAGCTCAGGGAGATAGGGGGTGGGAGTTTTGGTCAGTTCATCACCCAAGGTTTTCTTCTGCTTGGCTCAGAGAGAGAAGTCGTTCCCTTGAGAGACTGATAAGAGGTCCTTACCTTGAATGTGTCTGGCTGCCACAGAATAACTGCAGCCCAAATAGCTGAGGAAGTAGGAGACAAGAAAGAGAGAGACTAATCAAATACCTGCTTTCCCAAAGACGACCCCAGAAGCAGGAGCTAATTATCTCCTCGAGAGCCAGGCACAGTCTGGAAAGAATGGTATGTGCACACAAGCAGTCTTAAGTACCAGAGGGAGAAAGAAGCACTACCTTGTGTCAAGCAGGAGGCAAGAGAAGATCAATCAGCTCTAGGAAAGAAAAGAACCCCAACCCCAAATATGCTTTCAGAAGTAGAAATCTAAAGCTCTTCTCTTTCAGTCTCCTCTCTACTCAACCTACCGCTTTCCTCGAGGGACCCTTTCCTGCCTCTGAGCAGTAACAAGGACTACAGATTTTTCTCTCATTGGTAAATAAATACTTAAATGCCTGTTGATACATTCACTTACAGCACAGTCAGGGATATCAGTGCTGCAACACTCTCAAGGTTATCTCCTGCAGTGTATATTGACATCAACCCCACAAATTGTCCTCTTCTGCCACACAGTTCTCAGATCTTCAAAGCTGCTGCCACATCTTCAACAGTTAATACATACCCTGGGCTCTTTCCAGAGGAAAAGCATCACCCAAGAGCCCAAATCATTCACCTCTCCTGCTCTTTTGATAAATGGCTCCCTTCAAGACTGCTCAGCAGAGCCACAAGAGCTTCTCTCCCGTCACTGACCAACATGAAACACACCAGCCTTTTCCCTACAAATTCTCATGTGCCCCTGGTTGCTCCTCATTTTACTAGTTTTCACCACCACACTTGAGATATCTCATTTTCTCTCTTTCTCTTGCACATAAGATTAAAAAAAGAGAAGATGAAGCAGAAGTTCCTCACTCTTCTCGGAGAGCTCCGTTGAGTCTGATTTTTTGAGTGTTCCTTTGCTAGGGTAGGGGGAAAGAATGAAATGTCACTCAGAGTTATCATTCAAACTTGTATCTCATTACTGTGCCACAAAATCACACATGACAAGTCTGGCATTTACAGTATTCCACTAAATCCCTTTCCTTTCTGTCAGGTCTTGTCTCACAGAGCATGAAAAAGAGGAAAAAAACCCCAACTTGATAATCAGCCTGAAAAGACATATTGAAAAAATGATCCCAGTGCGGCATTTAGCTTGATGTCCAGCAGAGAGGAAAGCTCAGAGCCTGAGGTAACCCTGCAAACCTCCTGCAGGAAAAGCATGACAGGAGAGAGACCTCCATGGCCACCTATTCTTTTGGCACTAGAGCTACAGCAGGCTGTGAGCATTCCAGCCTAGACTTCTTGCAAGTTATTCCTGGGATAAGGAAGAATAAATAAAAGTTGTTAGTCTGCTGTTTCTGCTGAAGTAGAAAAGACTACTTCACTATCCATCACCTGTATTTTGAGAGAATCAAAATTTATTATTTCCTCCTGGGAGAGGGAAGGTACAGGTACTTTTAACCAAGGCAATTTCAGCCATCTAAGAAAGCACAGTAGAGCGAAGAAATTCTTTGTCAATTCTAAAATAATTGGTATAATGATAATTTCTGAACCAAAAAATAATAGAGGTCTATAAATTGAAGCTAGTCAATTGCCTACAATACAGAAAAATTGTTCATTTTGGAATGTGTGCCTGGGGGGAAGGGAGAAGAACAGCAACAACTTTGCATCAGGAATGCTCTGTGCACGGAACTTGTCTCATGTATTTACAGTGTCCATCATTTCACAAAACACAAATAAAGGCCATTAATTCAAAAGGCTTAAACTCTATTGTTTATGGTACGAAAAGCTGGAGGGAGTGAGAGTTGCAGGATAAGATCCAGAAGGCAACCTAACTGCTCCTCAGTGACTGTAGGAAATCCACTCATTGGAGCTGTATTGATGGAGTGCTGGATAAAACCTGAGTATGAGCAAGTAAGAAAACCATGATCAGGACTCTATTAGACCTTTGATTAGTCCTATCTAAGTCACCAATAGGTCATTCTACAGATTTTTTTTTCAGAGAAGACATGCAGACCACAAAGTGTCTGGGAATATTTTCAGGTGCAAGGCACACAGTGCCATCACTCAGATCCCATGGAGGTATTTAATTTACAATTAGACCATAATAGCCAGCGTAACCCACAGGAAAATTCGCTGCATGATGTATAAACCCCAGATTAAATAAATGTAAGATAAATCCTTTGCACTTCCAAGGAGATTCCCTCTGCCATATCAGAGCTTTACACAGCATTGTCCTTGTCAGCATTATCCTTATCTCCTTAATACAGAAGTCTACACCACAAATCCCACATTAAGTTGAACCCTGAGATAACCCAAGGCTGAGTGGAAGAGGAATGCAAAGCAGCTGGCGTGGCCAGGCAGCAGCACCCAAGAGTGCTGACAGTCACCACTCCAAAAGGCTGGTCACAGCTAAAGGCAGACTGCACAAAGAGAGAGAAACAAGTGAGAAAACAGGATGAATAGGGAAGGATAAAAAACCACAAAGATGGCAAGAAGAACATGCAGGAAGGGCAAAGTTGGCAACAAGCTGTGCAATATCCCAAGGAGTATTTACAAAACAGTTGAACAGCAACACAATTCTGAGGCTTTGAGTGTATCTAAGTATTTACACAGGAAGAATGTAGTTAAAAATGCAGGGCAGAAAAGGACTTGTGACTGTCCACAGCATATTTTTCCACACAAGCCATAAGAACTCACCATGTGAACCTTTGCCAGAGCCCATGGCTGATGATGGACTCAGTGGTTTATCCAACAGGCACTGGAGTTTGTGAGAGTTTCCCTAGCCAGGAGAGCATTCTGACCCCTGCTATGCACAACTCCTTTCTTTCTGCGTTAATTAGTTCCTTGCAGCCTTGAAATTCATACACCAAGTGATAGGGCCACAAAGGAGACAGGCTTTGAAAAGCAAGTTCATGTTAACACATTCAGAAGAGAAATTAGCTGGGGCAAAGCTTTGGGAAGTAATTTTATGGGAAGACATCCTTTCTGGGGGAAGTGAGGAATGTGAAAAAAGAGACTGGAGTGCAAAGAGTGAGAGAAGCATCAAAGACTATTCATCAGCCTAAAAAAAGAGCAGGGCATTGACATACACCTGTGTATAGAGAGAGGTAGAAAGCTGCAGGGGAACCAGCAGGACTTGAGGGTTGGCTGATGGAAACAGAAAACAGAGAAACAGTATGTGAGAAAATGGGATACTTAGAGACATGTCTAGTCTAGGCCAAACTCAACACCACTGTCCTTAACAGAATCCTCCCCTTCACATACACAGAAAAGATACCTGGGAAATTTTTTCTCTTTCAAACCAGCACTTTCCCTCCCAAACGAAATGTTGAGGGACCATTTTGAACATAGCGCAAATTAAGCTGCATCCATCTAAATATGCCAGATGGATGCTCCAATACCCACACGCAGCAATTTGCAGGCAGCTGTCATGGATTCAGTTACCAGCCATGGCTGTGTTCTATGGGAAAACACAGAGCCATTTACTTCAGACTCCCTGATGCTTCATCAGCACAAAAGCTGAAATAATTACAGGACATCCCCCACCACCAATAGTGCTGATCAGAACTGCTGCATCAGCCTTATTTTAGCTGTTTCTAAAAGCCTCCCTGCACCATGACATGCTGGGAAGCCTAAGCCAGGATCTCATTAATGATACCACTGGAGCAGAGCAGGCTTGGGTGATCTTTGGTGAGACCTGGATTCCTTCAGCCACTTGTCTGCTTTCTGACAGGGGAGGGAGTGTGGGGGCTGAGCTGGAAGGCATGAAGCAGCTTGAGAAGCTTGCACAGAACAATTGCTGTTCTTGTTACAAGCACAGAGCTTGGGCTGGAACCACACAAACAAGTCCCAGTGATGCAGAAGAGGCATCTCCCCTTGCCAAATGCCTGGTTCTGCATGGAAGCTGCACCACCCTCTTCTTAAATGGAAGCAGCATCTTACAAACAAGAGATTGCAGACCCAACAGCAGAAAGCCCTTGGGTCCCCCTTCTTTACAGCAGCACCTAAAGGGAAAGGAGGCAAGGCAAGGCAAATGGAATGCTCTTGCAGAGGGCACCCCCAGATACCCCATTAAAACTTACCCAACTCCTGAAGGATGGACTTGCACTGTGCTGAGAATGAGAAAGCTCCGTGAAAGAGAAGTGAATATTTTTCCCAAGTTGAAGGATGGTAAGTTTAGATCAGGTATTGGGAAGAAGTTCTTCCCTGTGAGGGTTGTAAGGCCCTGGCACCCACATTGCCCAGAGAAGCTGTGGCTGTCCCATCCCTCAAAGTGTCCAAGGGCAGGTTGGATGGGGCTTGGAGCAACCTGGGATAGTGGAAGGTGTCCCTGACCATGGCAGGGGGTGGAATGAGATGAGCTTTAAGGTCCCTTCCAACCCAAGCCATTCTCTGATTCTGTGATCCTTACAAGGAGGGCTAGACAAAATACATCCTTCATATTAACTGGATCTCACCAGTACTTCTTATACTCACAGAAAACACAGGATTAAAGTTGTGATAAGCCCCAGCTGAGCTTAAATTCTGCCTAAGGCATTTTCTGAGCATTAGCTTTTCAATGGTAATTTTATTCACAAAGGAATTAGCTGATGTCAGTGGGTGCTGTGTGACAGCAGAATCACCTGGGCTGGCAGAAACTAAATAGAGAAGCTTTCATTCAAACAGAGTTAGGGCTCTAATTTAAAACAAGCTTACAGAAAACAAAAAGCCTGACACAGCTGGGAAGATCAAGACTTCTGACAAAGTATAGAAGTGTTGTTCATCAAAATTTGGTCTGGCATGAATGTGAAAAGAAAGAGGAGGCCCAAGTGCCTCTTCATCACCATTACCAAGCAACAGTTTGCAAAGAGGGCAAATCCAAGCTTAGGATTTAATGTTTGACCACATCTGCCACGAAACTGTGGCTTGATGGGCACAATCTTCCTGTTTCAGCAATTCCAGTGCATTAACTAGGACCAAGGACATATTTTAGCCTTGGGAAATAAGGCAGCAATTGGCCAAACTGGCCACTGAAAGCCAAACTAATGCTGGAAATATTTACCAAAAGGAGCACCATCTTTCCCTGAACTTCACTACACTTCGCCTTTGGTTCCAAGGGCTTGTCCCAGAGCACTCCAGGATAACAACATGTCAATTTTAAAGGGATACTATGAAGAGAAAAGCCTGGTTGGACACACTAGGACTGAAATCTGACTCAAGACCAGGAGATGCTCTGCTAAAGATGCAGAATGAGCACCAAATTAAGCTCTCAAGACAACTACTAACTCCTGCAAACTCAGCCTCTCCACAGTGCCTGCAGCAGGCTGGTAGGAGGCAACAGATAAGGGCATACCACCTCTACCTTCGGGCTTCTGGCTTTTCCTCTTGAGCAACTGAATGTTGATTAAAAAACAAGTGGCCATCGGCCTGACTCAAACCTGAGCCAGCCTACTACTAGCTAAAATTAGCTCATAGCAGTAACCCAGTGCTAGGAAAAAAGCCTCACTTGTCCAGAAAGTACCACTCAAAGAGCATACACGAAAGAACAAAAGCTGCTCCACAATACAGACAGACAGGAATAAAAACCTCAGCAACATTCCTTCATAGTTTGAGCAGCCTGTAACAGCTGGAGCACCAACAGAGCAGAAGAAAGAGCAAAATTTAACAGCATCTTTTGTTCAAAATCTCTGCTCTTTTGGGATGCTTCCTCTTAATGTGGTACCAGAATAGCACACTGCTTCACACTTGAAAAAACCCAAGTGCTGCACCTCTCCCATTTTGTTCAGGAACAAGTAGTCAGACGTGTCTTCCCCTGCACCTGTACATATTCAGAGTCATTTCTCAAGTCACACGTGAGCCTGTTCTCTTCACCACAACCACCTTCTCTACAGGGAACTCTTGACTAAGACCATCTGCTGAAAAGGGAAACCTGTCCATGGTGAGTCCAAGGAGTCCTGGACACTTTACCCACACACTCCATTTGGGCTTCAGTGAACTTCTGAGCTCCCCTCAGCTGCTCAAAGAGAGAATTCTCCTTGAGCTCTGCCATTATGAAGATGCCAGGTTGTGGCATAATTCCTTTATCCCAAAACGGACTGCTTTACAAATTAATCCCCCTCTCAACTTCACTTTTGACAGGACTTGTAAGCACAGCCAAGAGAATAAACATGCCCAACCACCACCACTGTTCCTTTCTGACACACTTTTGAGCACAAGAGAAATTAACTTTTCCGCTGTGAATTTAGGCTTGGTGACAGCAGACTTATTTTAGTTACTTCTTTTTAAACCTTTTGGAAGCAATCCACAGAGCCGGTGAGCCAAAAGTCACTTCAGGGAGTAAACATAAATTTTATTAGAACTTTTTAGGAATAAAATAATATTATGTATAAATATATATATGTATATGGCACAAGTTCAGGCCTATGGTTGTTAGCTCCCATGGAGATTAGAGTAATAAGGAGACATAAATGCATTTAAAAGCAGTAACTGTTTTAGCTGACAGTCTCCCACAGCCTTCTACTTCATCTTCCCACACAAATACCATCTCTAGAGGATGGAAACCACTGGATGATTGTTAGAAGCCACCACACATATAGAGACAGAGTAAAAGGAAGCATCACAGCTCTCCTCCTTTTCCGG
>VZTZ01038362.1:510396-542995 GCA_013400955.1 Drymodes brunneopygia | reverse complement strand
GTGTCCGGTGTGCAGTGTCCGGTGTGCGGTGTGTCCGGCGTGCAGTGTGTCCTGTGTGCGGTGTGCCGTGTGTCCGGTGTGCCGTGTGCAGTGTCCGGTGTGCAGTGTCCGGTGTGCCGTGTGTCCGGTGTGCCGTGTCCCGGACCCGTCCCGCTACCCTCCGCGCTCGCCGCACGGCCACCCCGCAGAGGACCCAGCGAGGGCCGCTGAGCACGCTTAGGGCAGTGCGGCAGTTTCGGCTGCAGAGATGCCGTGGGGACCCGCGGAGCCACAGAGAACTCGCGTTCTTGCCCCCAGCTGTCCCCTGGGCCGGGTGGCAGCTCCCCCGAACGCGCTGCAGTCCCCGAGCATACAGAGCATCTGGCGTTGCATAGGGAAGAAAACTGGAAATTTGGGTCTTGAGTCTTTGCAGCATGGCGAAGAGCTGGCGAAGTGAGATTGAATTTCCTCTATCTACATGGAAATGAGCTGTTGCCATCAGGAAGGGGCGGTCTGTCGCAGCTGCCCCCGGCCCAGCACACACAGGCTCCGGAGCTGCACTGCTGATGGAGAGCAGAGCAGAGGGGTCACTGTGTCCCCCCGGCATTGCCATGAGGGACCCCATCCCATCCCTACACCAAGCCACAGGAGACATATGCTCCCACTCCACATCCCAAGCAAGCTGTGAGTCTGTCAAAAGCTGACCCGACCTTGTGCCCCGACGGCCCCGCTGACAGACAGACATTTACTGCAGCTGCCAAGACAGGAATGAGATGGATGATGATAAAAGAAGGATCTTGCTCTTTATGGCCCCAAGCAGGACCAGCCCAGCAAGAACAATTATGGCTGTGTTTCGAGTGGGAGCAGCTGCTGCCAGCACGAATTACTGTGCTGTCTGCAGGGCTGCCAATGCCGAAGCCACAGAGCCTAAGGTTGTCCCAAAAGCTGGACTTTCAAAGGGACCCTCAGCTGAGCAGGGAGTGCAGGGTCTGTGATGCAGAGGGGACTGAAAAACACCCCTGTGCTTGCTCTCTTGCCTGTTCTGGTATATGATGTGCTGCTTCCTTGGGGACAGGCTGGAAGCTGAGTGCAAATGCAAGAGCCCTCGTGTGGCTGATGCGGTCTCCAGCCTTGGTCCCGCATGGACTACTTCCCCCAGCCTGTGGCATGTGAGAGCTCAGCTACAACTCACAGCAGAAGAGAGCAAGATGCTTTTTAGCTCAGCCCTTCTGTGGAAAAAAAAAAAAAAAAAGAAAACCACGAACTGCCTTCTGTACAACAAACTAGAGAAGGCTCAGCTTGCACCTCCCTCCTTCCCAGCCCCAGTCTGTTCCAGCTGGCAGCCCTCCCTGCATGCTGTGGTCACCGGCATCACAAACAGGGCTGGAGACCTTCCCAGGGCAAAGGACAGGAGACCCTGTCCTCCCCATGCTTCCTTCATAGGCCAAGGCTGTGTCACACCTTCCCCACATTTCTTGGTGTAAGCCTGGATGGGCCTAATCTGCATCTTGGAGTGACAACCCTTTCCTCTGGACTTCAAGGTTTTCTGGGGTCTCTGTTATCTCAGCTTCTCCCTTTTGCTCTCCCAATCCAACAGGTCAGTAGAGGAAGTCCTTGGGAACCCATAAACTTCCCCTGAGAAGGCCTCAGTTACTGGAGCTGGGTACCTGGGTCAAACTAATCACTAGGCTTGGGCTTCAGGGAACTTCTCCAGGCCAGAGGTGCAGGAAGGGGGCATGGATGATGGAGCACACCCTAAACAATATGAGGGTTTAACCCAGTCCCACCAGGATCAGTTGCTGGTTCTCTCCAACCTCTGAGGTACACAGAGGTACTTGTGCTGGGAGGGGCGAGGTGAGGCTTGGCACTAACCAAAGGGCTTCATTTCTAGCAGGTGGGAGACATTAGGGACAGAACTCAGTGAACACACCCCAGCTTCCCCGGTGGGCAAGCTCCAGTTCTGCCCTCTATCAGTCTTTTATCCCTTTAGGTTGCCTCCATCCTGCAAAACTACCTATTTTCATAGAATGGTTTGGGCTGGAAGGGACCTTAAAGCTCATCTTGTTCCAATCCCCTGCCATGGGCAGGTACACTTTCCACAATCCCAGGTTGCTCCAAGCCCTGTCCATCCTGGCCTGGAACACTTTGAGGGATGGGGCAGCCACAGCTTCTCTGGGCAGCCTGTGCTAGGGCCTCATCACACTCTCAGCCAAGACTTTCTTTCTATCTCACCTAACCCTGCCCTCTTTCAGTTTGAAACCATTCCCCCTTGTCCTGTCACTTGTCTAAAGTCCCTCTCCAGCTTTCTTGGAGACTGAGGGCACTGGAGGGGGCTTTAAGGTCTCCCTGGGGTCTTGTCCTCTCCAGGTTTAACAGCCTAAACTCCTTCAGCTTATCTTCATGGGAGACAGCCCTGTGAGCATCATTTTGGTCAGTGAAGTCCTGTGCAGGGGTAACACAGCCCCAGGCTGACCCACAACCAGGCAGAGTGGCACGAGGCCAGGGCTGCACCAGCTCAGCCCTGACACCATGCACGAGCTGTTCCCAGCAGTGCTAATCCAATTACAAAACAAACTTCCTTCCTCCATTATCAGGAGCTGCAGTATGCTAAACCAGCCCAGAGATTATGGAGGGCTTAGTGAGGGACTAGCGACCAGGCAATGAATGACAGAGCTGTTTCATGTACTGGGAGAAGGGACACAGAACACTTGGGAGGACACGGGGGATTGCTGGGACAAGTGGATTAGGAATTACTACAAACAAAGGTCTTTGGTCTAACTTTATGCTCCCAACAGTGTTAACCTTAAAGCCACATAAGGTTGCTCACACTCTTGTCCCTCGTGGGGATTAGCATCCTCATGAATAGGGATCCCTGTCACCTCTCTAGCCCTGTTGGACGCCTGCCCTCACCCACCCCATTCTCAAACAATGCTCACTTCAGTCACAGGATGGCAAAGGCAGCACTAAAATACCCTTTCAAGAGAAATTCAGTTCAAGTTTTCTGGGGAGCTGCTGTTCACCTCCCACCACCGAAGATGCTAGAACTGGAGTCGTATATTTTGGTGGTCAGGACAAAGGAAGGGGTTATTTCCCTTTATTTGGCATTGATGAGACCACACCTGGATACTGTCTCCGAGTACATGAAGAGGAAGAGAGTCCTGCTGAGGACAGCTGGGGGCAGAACAAGGGAGTTTCACTTCTTTAGCCTGGAGAAGAAAGGGCTCAGGAGTGATGTAATTCCCACAGCAACGAACAAGAGTCACTTTGCTGAAGCACTTGGACACACAGCCCAGCTGCAGGGCAGTCCTGCTGGTCCATGACTGGTTCTGGGGAGCTGGTGCAATGCACACAGGTCTCATTCCTCTCGTCCCTGTGCTCAGCAGGGATGCTCCTGAGATGGAGCCAGGCTGCTGGGGCATGATTTCACAGCAAGGCTGCACAGCCAGCACTGGCTCAGGCAGTTTGCTCCCTGCCACAGCTCCTCAAGAAAACAGCCCCACACTATGTGGGAAACTGCACAGACACAGCTTCTTTCCCATCCACAGCCTCCAAGAAGGCAGAGGATTCCCCGTGATGAGCTCTTCACTGGAGCCATCAGGGCACAGCAGGGCTGCTAAGTGGCACTTGAAACCTTCTAAGTGCAGGAAGGGCACCCAGCAGCATCGCTGCAGATTTCTGCATCTCCAGCCCTTCCTGCAGGCTCTGGGAGAAAAGCCCTCCCACTGGCGTCACCTCCATCCCCACTGGACAAAATGCTTCCCTGGGATGGAGAGAGGCAGCCAGAGCTGCCAGCAGCCAAGTGGGCTGTAAGGAGACACCGACCAGCTCAATCCACTGCCTTTTAAGGAGCGGCAGAGGCTGAGGCATCCTGGAACAAGCCACCACACTTCTGCAGGCTCCCAGTCACAGGGTGCATTCACAGACCACACTGGCCATGCCCCATGGCCCCCACAGCAGCTCAAAACTGTGCAGGGCAGACATCCCTCAGCGAAGATCGAGTCTGAAAAACCCCAAAGCCCTGGGTGGCAGGGCAGGGTTCCTGCAGTGGCTGCAGCAATCATCCACACAAGGTCCCCACAGTCCCATCAATCACCGCAGTATCCCCCAGCAACCAGAAGGGACAGCTTCTTCCTGGCAGCAGGCAGAGGGGAGGATGATGCTTTTTCACAAAGCCTTCATCCAGGTACTGCTAACTCATCCCACCGATGCCCGAGGGCTTTGCTCCACTTACAGAAGGTTTTGCTGGTTCAGCAGTGAATTTGCTGCTGCCATCCCCACCCAGAGGGCAGTGGGGAAAGGGAATGTGCTGCTGGGGAGTAACAGTGGGATGGAGCTTAGGCTGAAGCATGGATAGACGAAATGTATGTGCACGGGTATAGGAGCAACATCAGGAACAAGGTTAAAAGGCAAGGTATGTATGAAACAGTACAGAGCACCAGAGAGAGGTTCAGCCAAAAAAAGAGGAGCAAGCTGGCCCAAAGACAAGGTGTCAGGAAGACAAAGAACAGGACTGGAGCCAGTAAATTCTCAGAGAAGGAGATCAGGAGCTCTGTGAAATTCAGGGATTTTGCCCAAGATTTATGAGAGGTGAAGGAAAACAAGGCAAAAGATCCCAAAGAGCACCCTCTTCTATAGGGAGTAACAGGCAAGTCCAAAATCACCTCATCACTGCCCACAAAGAGTCTCAAAGACATGGCAAGGACAAGACCACCAGCATCCTTTGTCCCCTGTGCCTCAGGAGTGAACTGGCTAGACGGGCATGCTGATCTCAGTGTATGCAAGGGCACAGGGAAAATCAATTCATTTAAAGCTCCTGTACAACAATATTTCCCTTCCTACTGTTTTGCTACACTGATCCCCCAGTTGCAGTGGGATGTGAGCACACAGTCCCATGAAGCAGGAGGCAACCATGCACCCCTTTATTAGGCAGTGGTGCTGCACACATGGCCAAGGCCGGTCACTATTTGCGTTTGGCAAAGGATGGCAGTGAGTACTGAGCACTGGTGTAGGTGAGGGCAGCCTGCCTGGCACCCTGCACGCCTCGCTGGCCCCAGGCAGGTCCTGCTCACCCTTGCCAGCCTCCTTACCTGCAGGCACAGCCATTTTGTCTCTCATGGGCAGAGCTAGGCACCCTCATGGAGGTAGCTCAGGCCTGCTACTGGATGATTTATCTCTGTACTCACACACACGGCCCCCTCCCTGGACTCTCCAAGGTCCCAGCCCCAGTCCTGGCATCCCAAGCTCTGCCTGGAGGCAAGTGTGGACAGCCGGAGAGCCCCACTCAGCTCCTTGCACAGGGGGTCCTTCCAGTGCCACGCCAGCAGGCAAACCAGTGCACGGGAGCCCCTGGGAGAGCAGGACGAGGGGCCCAGCTCCAGCAATCCCCAACAGCACTGGCTGTGCCCAGCGAGCCGCTCATGGGCTGACGGTCTGGAGCCCATCCTCGGCATGGTGGCACTCAGCCCTGCGGATGGGCCAGTTTTGGGTGCACCCAGCCTTGAGCCTGGCTCGTGGGGGTGGTTACTATAGGGTACGGATAGCCACCGGGTACAGCAAGGACATGTGCTCAGCCCCCTTGATGGGCAGCTTGCGGCTGGCGTAGTGATGGATGATCTCCGGCACGCTGTCAAAGGGCGGGCTGTGCTGACCCAGCACGTACTTGTTCTCCTGCGTTCGGGACAGTTTCATGTGCATGAAACCTTGGCTGCTCCTGCAAGGACAGATCAAGGCAGGGTTAGGGGTTACAGTTGGCCCCAGCCTCCCCTCAGCTCCTGACCCCTGACACAGGTAGCCTGTCCCTGCAGCTCAGGAGGACACTGCTGGCTCCTGTCTGCAGGCATGGCCCTGCCTGCACCATCCTGTTCCTGGCCGACTCCAACAAAGGCCGCAGAGCAAAGGAAGGACATGACCAACGATGCTGCACTGTGTCCCCTTGGGGAGCACAGCCATGCAGTGGGGTGTGCAGGGCCTGTCCGGGCTGTGTGTGGGTAGGGAAGGCATCCTCTGGGCAAGAGCAGCAGAGGCACTTGCCGTAGGGTCACGGAGCAGTGGCGGCTTTTGCTTCTTCCATGTGACAAAGCCCCTTTTGCAACTGCTCTGGCTCTCACATGAGCCCCTCAGCTCCCAGGACTTCAGCTCCCAGACCTCCAGACTCACCGTGGCAAACCAGGTTTTTCTCCTTTGGCCCACAGCCAAAGGATTTTCTCCTTCCCCCTCTCCCCATGCCACTGCTGCAGGCTCCATAAAACCCGCTAAGCATAGCGAGACCATTTCCCGGCACAGCACGGGCACCAAGCCACGCCAAGCTGTGCAGGCAGATCCTGCCACAAGGGCTGATTCCAAGTGACGGACTAATGGCCCTGTTGCTATTAATTTGTGTCTCCGAGGAGAGCCGCAGCCTGTCTGCAGCGTCTGGAATGCACATTATGGCAAAATATTGATGACTTAAAAGCAGACAGGACCTCATCAGCGATGCTGAGCTGCTTCTAGTGCTGCACAGCCCGGCCCCATCCCCCCGGCTGGAGACGGGCCATAATGGACAGCCCAGCTGCATTAGCAGAATGGGTTTGCAATCCATTTAGAGACAGAAGCAAGGAGCCAGCTGTCCTGGGAGACAGCCACAGCCCCACAATGTGGGCCGAGGAAAAGCAATAGCTTGGCCGTGTCCTGTGTCCCAGTGGCAGGGAACTGGAGTGCTGCCACACGGAACCATGGAGAGATGACACTGGTTGTGTTTTGCCCAAATCACTCCACAGGTCTTTGTCACAAGCTCAGGGAAATGATGGGATGGCAGCCCTGGAGAGATGACTGAGGGAACAGGCTGCAAGCACCAGCAGCCAGGACAAGGGGTGGGTGCTGCTCCTGCTGGGCACCTTTGCAGGCACAAGGAAAGACACAAACTTTCTGTTTGTCAGAAAACAGTGTGGCCTCAGCCATTCTCGTGGAGGCACAAGCCAGGAGGGACTCACTCTCCAAACATCTGAGGCAATGACATGACCTGTCCATGACAAGCAGCGTGGGGCTGCCTAGCCTGGACCAGCCAGGACTGTCACAACAGGGTTAAATCCTTCCAGCTACCTGACCTGCTCATGGCTGCTGTCTCTTATGCATATTTTCCTTTAAAGCAGCACCAAAGAACTTTAGGTCAGCATTGGAATGCTTTTCAGATCATCTTGTTGGCTGTGCCTCCTTCCTCAAGGGAAAAAAAAAAAAAAGAGTTAAAAAAAATAATAGAGAGAGCTGTAGACAGCTAGCTTACAGCTATATAAAAAGCATCCCAGGGGATTTTCCTTGAACAGGCTCTACAGAGAAAAGCAGAGGAGTAAAAATCCTGCTCCTGGGGCTGTGGGTTCTCCACAAACTCTGCAAGGACAGGCAATGCCCAAGCAACTCCTTGATGGGCTGGGGAAGGTGGGATACTGCTGCACACCATGGCCTAGCCACATGTACCATAAGACTAAGGATGATGGCAAGAAGCAAGGGAAAAGCCACTAAGAAACAGGTGACTGGCTTGTGGAGAGGTGATGGAAAGCCACCTTTGGTGATGGAATGCCACCTCCCAGGCTCTCCAACACACGTGCTGGCTAATGCCTCTCACAAGGTGATGGTGAGACCTCTTGCAGCCTCAAATGCAGCTCACTAACCAGAAGAAGCTGTTGCTCCAAAATGGCTCACAAGCCAGGGCAAGGAAAAAACACTGAGAAAATTAAAACATCAGTATAAATTCTGACAAAAAAAGGGAAAGGAGAGAGCTCCTCCAGAAGGGTTTGTTGGCTGATCTGAAAGCTCTAAGTGCAGAAGGAAGAAAGAGTATTTTCAGTGGAGCTCCTGCCCTGGTTTGGTGCTGAAGGCAACAAAAAGAGTGAAAAAAAAATGTGGAAACAGACAGAGCAATCTAATTCACAATTGTGCCACTGGGAAATAAACAGAGAGGCTGAAACCCCTAGGGAACAATGCAGGTAGAGAGACCATTGGGGAAACTCAAAGTATACTGAGGAAAGTGTAGGGTTATGGGGCGTGTTGTTGTGCAGAGATAGCTGAAGTGCTCAATGAATACTTGTTTCCCATCTGGCAGGAACAGAGCTAATTTAGCTGTCCAGCAGAAGAGCAAGAAGGTATTTGCTCATCCATCATCATCTTCAGACAGTAAAAGCTTTGATTTTCGTGGATTCGTGCTGCCCCAAGAGCCAGGAAAGAGCTGAATGAGGAGCTGTGGGCAGTTCCCCCCAGTCAGGACACATGCAGAGATGCTTCATGCAATTTTGGCATTCAGGGAATCTGGAAAACTTGGGGAGTATGTAAAGATTCCCCAAAAACTCCAAGCAGAAACCAAACTGTGCTGTGGAGAGAAGGTTTCCCTACTGGCAAACCAGAGCAGGGTAAAGCCCCCTCTACAGCTGAGCAATGGATCTGTGGGCTGGGGAGGCAAGGATGGGTACCCACATTTCCATCAACAAAGGGCTCACACAAACTTTCTTTTCCCATGAAACTAAGCTACAAAAAAAGGGGGAACAAGAAAACAGAGCTGGAAGCCATAACCAGACTCATTTGACTGAGCAGTAAGGTACATCATTTGGTCCATATCTGAGGGATTATTAGCACTGCCAAGGAAGAGCAGTGGGCCTCCAGATCTCCAAGCCTTCCTGAGAGATGTTTTTGTCAGACACCAAACCAGAAACCTGTGCCACACCACAGAAAAGTGTGGACTTCATACCACAGCCATTTCTGCCCGCTCGTGGTCATCTCACAGTTCCCCAATTAGCTTGGGCACAATTCACTTGGGGCACCCACTTAAGTCACCTGGTCTGTGGGTGCACAACCCCCCAGCCCTGGCAGGCTCACTCACTTCAGGGAGAGGGAGAAGTCGTTCTTGCTGGTCTCGCTGTTGCGCACCAGGTAACTGGCCTCCTTGCACAGCCGCAGCAGCGTCTCCGCGTCCGTCCGGCTGATGGCCCCGTGGTACCAGCTGCAGGGGGACAGGGATGGGCTGTGCCAGGCACAGAGCACACACCGTGGGAAGGGCTCTGCCCCGGGGCAGCAGCAATGCCAGCACCCCCAGCACCTCCCCAGGGATTGCAGCCACATTCAGGGAGAGGGAAGGGGGTGGCACCACTGGGGTTGGGAGACATGGGGTAGGGACAAACAGGCTGAAATGTGGAGCTAAGGAAGAAAGGAAGAAGCTCCTCATGGTATGGCCACAGGGCTACCTAGTGCAGGTGGAGGGGTCAGGCAGCCACTCCAAGCAGGCAGGACTCACCACTGGCTCTCCAGAGGGAGGGCAGGGTCAATCCTCTCCCCGACCAAGGGGCCAGGCTCAGCAGTCAGTGTCTTTGTGCTCTTGAGGCTGCTGGAGCCATGCCTGAGGGCAGCCCTGGCCTTGTCCTCCCTGCAGGGCGAGGTGCGGCCGTACCCCAGAGCCTCCGATGGACCTGCAAGACAGACAAGCATCACAGGCTGGGATCCTAACTTTCTCTGGCAGAAAGAGCCAGAGCCACGTACATCATGCTGGGTCCCCTCACACTGCCCTATCCCTCTGCTCTAAGCAAGGGCAGGGCAGCTCTTGGGCTGCTGCTCACTGCAGTGCCCAGGCTGAGTACCCACCATGCCAGGCCTGGAACCAGCAGCTGAGCCCATGGAAGACATTTCCAGGGAGGTTTCAAAAAGCTCAGGAGATTTTGCTAATGCAAAAATAGATTCAGTGGCTGCAGTATGGAGTTAAGTGAGATGCAGCAAGAAGAGGTTCTCCAATCTCAGAGGAAAAAAATTAAATTTTTTAAAAAGAAGACGGGATAGATGGAGCTAAAGGAAGCAGTCAGCTTGGAACTGATGGACACATTTCTGCTGACACAAATAATCATGGGGTGAAAAAATAATTCCCCGAGGTGGAAAGGGGGTATTTTGTCTGCAGGTCCCTCCCTGACACTGCCACCTGCCTGTCACCGGCCCAGCCACGGCCATGAGCACGGGACATTGACCGAGCCGTGCCCCAGGGACCTGGCCTCCCACTGCCTGTTATTTCCGTGCAGGATGATTTCAGCATTAACAATATTGTTTCTCCTTTCTCCCAAGAGTTCATTATTGCTCCCTGTTCCGCCAGCCCCCTTGCACAAATTACTTATTGATCGGGCAGAGCTGCCACAGCGTGGGGCTCACCCTGGAGGTGGCTGAGCCCAGGAATGCCCCAGACAGGACAGCTCTTCATACTTCCTGGCTGCTGGAGGGGGAGGCAAAAAATAGCCAGAGGGATGTTTTTATCTCTAGCAGGGCATCCTCTAAGGCAGCTGTTTGAGTGACACCTTGTCCAGGCCCTATGCAGGTGAGCAGGACTCCAGCCCTCCCCCCAGCACTGCAAGGAGGGGAAGGCAGCCAAAAGCAAACCCAGCCAAAATCCTCTGCAGCTTAGAATGGCTTAAAGCACCCTGAGCACAGCTCAAGGAGGAGGTGCCCGGCATTACGGCTTGACAAGCCCTGCCTCTGCAGTGCTCTGCCTTTTCACCAGCCATGCTCACCCCTGTACATCACACTCAGGCTTCAATTTCAGCTCATCACCTGAAAAAATGGGAGTGATCATTAAAAAGCCAGACAATCAAACAGCCCGAGTGTTTGCTGGTGGCACAAAGTCATTGCCTTACAGGCTCAAAAGAAATGCATTGCACCTGTCAGAGGGAGACAGAGCATGTGCATGATTAAACAGGATATTAAAAACAAGCCCTTAGGAGGAAGAAGACATCACTGAAGACGTTCAAGTCACCCCCAGACAAGAGAAGTAGAAAATGAGACAAAACTCAGGCAAGATAAACATAACACAACAAAGCAAGGCAAGTCAGAGGGAAAAAAAAGAGACTCTGTGTTGCTAAAACCAGGAAAAATGACAAACTGATACATTCATCAGGAGCAGGATGCATGTCAGAGTGACTGTGGGGATGATAAATGATGGGGGAAAAGAAGAGGCTGCATAACAAAGAGATTAATTTTTCTTGACACTTGCATTCATTGCAGGAACAGGATCAGAAAGTTCTCACCTGCCAAGACATTTCTTCTTGAGGACTGATCTCAGCCTGCAGCATCCCTATGGATTTGGGAAATACCCAACAAAGCCCTGGCAGAGCGGCCACTTTGCTCTTGAGTGCCCCCACCATCAGCACCAAAACAAGCCATCACCTGCAGCCTGTGCTCCAGCCCACTCTGGATGCAGCAAAGGCCACACTGGCTTTATCTTATGAAGGTCTGCAGGGATCTGGGTAACTGCAGATAAGGAAATCAGACATCTGCACCTGGCACGTTGCAGTGCCCACCTGGACAGCGTTAGTGACACGTGGGCAGGCACGCCACCTCACAGGAAAAGGCTCAGCTCACATCCCAGCTCCCCACTGGTAACAATCCAGCCACAGCTTTCCACAAACTCCCACCACCTAATGCTCTTGGCAAAATCCTAATTCACCACAGCATAAGAGCAAGGTCCTTAAAATATTAATAAAGGGTTAAAAGAGAAGCAGCAATATTTGGCTTTCATAAGCGAGACTGCCAGCAGCATCCAAAGGGGATTTACCCAGGGGCTCTGTGCTCAGCACGCACAAAAAAAGCTTCACAACAAGGCAAAACTGAGATGACAAAGTGTACCTGGGAGATTTGGTTGCTCAGGATAGCAAAAGCAAGAGTGGAGAATCCACAGGGACCTCCTGACACTAAGCAGCAAGGTAATAAAACAGCAGAGGAAACGGAGCAGTGCTAAATGATGAAGAGGGGAAAAAACAGCCTCAGCTTCAGCACTGGGACCTGAATTAGCTGCTAACACACCTGTAAGGGACCTGGGCATTAAAAGATCAGCTAAATTCTCATGCAGTTGTTGAGAAGACCTTAAAAGCAGCCATCAAATGTTGTGAATTTGGAGGCAAAGAGGAGAGAACAAAAGGGACAGTAACGACTCTGCCACAGAATAATCCCCCAGAGCTGCTGCGAGCAGAGGCACCCAGAGCTAGTGCCTTTCCAAAGCAGGAAGGTGCAGCAGGACAAACACCTGGTGTCAAGCACACAGCAACTGGAGGGGCCAGGAGGAGCTGGGGGAGGGCAGAGGAGGAGGGCCATGTCTGGCACTGCCCAGGGCACGCCCCGAGGCATCTCAGCGGGCCAGGGTCACAGCAGGCATCGGCCTCAGCCCCCCTTTCCCCACCCCAACACGCCACTGTCACGCAAGACCCACCATTGGTGTCTTCGTAGCTGTGCTGGCCATGCTGCAGAGGGATGGGGGCACCAGCCTCCCCATCTGGGGGGCTTTCACTGCTGTCCAGCTGTCCCACTGGCGGGGGCCATGGCAGGTCTTTAATGACCTTGAGAGAGAAAGAGAGAGGGAAAGGGCTTAGAAAAAAACCATCAGCAACACCAGAGGCCCAGAGAGAAGGAGAGCAGTTGTGGAGGGAAAGACTTGAGGACTAAATTCCCAGGAGCCCTACACCAGCTTGGCCATCTCATCCCCTCCACAGTACCAAGCAGGGACAGGCCTGAGGTGGGGCACATTCCCAATGGTGAGACCCTGCTCCTCCATCAGTTTTTCCAGCCAACTCTCTCTGGGGTTTGGGGGAGCCTGCAATCACCCCGTTCCACATACTTGTCTGCCTGGGGGTCTTGGCCAAGCATCCCTTTGCCATCTGTCCTGCCTGTGCATCTGTCTTGCCCTAGGTACCTCCCAGCGACCCACAGGGTCCACATTCCCCTGCCAGGCACCAGTGGGCTGCAGCCTTGTGCCAGTAGCAGCTACCCATCAGCAGGGGTCCAATGGACCCCCCCAAAGGGGGAATGGGCCAGCAGAGATATTTTGGCATCATTGGAGAGAACAAAACCCCATGAGACACAGCAGGACCTGCTCTGGCTTCAGAAAAAAAACAGGTAGCAGGTCCCAGCATGACCCAGGGAACAGCAACCTGACTCTCTTAGGATTCACAGCAGGCCTGCAGTGCCCTGGGCAGCACCCACCACAGATACCTCAGCACAAAGCTAGCCCAGCAGAGCATGGTATTCCGTGGTGGAGCCCGACATGCTGAATCCTCAGCACAGGCTGCTGTGGGACCTGGCAGCCCCAAGCACAAGTAGGCACTGTGGCACTGAGCCCAACACACGTATCTCCAGCTCGCAGTGCCCATACCCAAAAGGTGAGCCACTCCCCAACCCCAAATCTCCACATCTCTCTCTGCCATCATCTCTACACAGTGCCACCAGCCTGAGCACCCTCAGTGCCAGCTGCAGCACAGACACACAATGCTGCAATTAAAATGCATCCTAGATAACAGCGTGGCAATTAGCCAGCACCAGCAAGGAGCCAGTGCTAATACACAGCATGGAATTCCTCATTACCAAACACAAACACAATCGATCCCACAGCACGGATAAATAGGTCAGGGGGGCTGGACAAAGCCTAGATGAAGGCTCCTTGGATATCCTCCTGCCCTGATGAAGGAGGGATCTGCTTGAGCCCAGGCAGCAGCCTGGCAAAATAGGGTCCATGGGGATAGAGTACCCCTGAGCCACGGTTGAACCTACCAGTGCAATGCAAGGTTGGGGGTGTTAATTTGCACCAGAGGCTGTGATCAGTCAGAGCAGGGAAGAAGCAACGGGAGACAGGTGTTGGACAGGTTACCAAGGCAGCTCTATCCATCACTCGGTCCAGCCTGGCTCCCTGCTCAGAGAAACAGCTTCTGCAAGAGCACAAGCACTCCCTGAGCTATGGAAATGGAGAGGCCGACATTACTGACCCCCAAAAGGTGAAGGAACCCCAAAGATCCAGTTTCACAAAAAGTGTTGTTTTCTTTATGGCTGCTCCCATCACTCACCTGCAAAGGCTTTGGAGATCCGCTCCTTCTTCCATTCCCAAGGCTGGTCATATTCCTCTGGTGGCCTCTCATCATCCTCAGGCAGCCGGGACTCCCTGGGCCTGGGGCAGGCTGGGCACTCACTGTCCATGTCCAGCACAGGCTCATAAGGAGTGTCGTAGAGGTGCAGTGGCCGGGCAGGAGCCTCCCGTAAGCCCTTCTGGCGGATCTCTAGCCAGAGAAGAGGGAGAAGACCATGAGCCTTCTGCCCAACACAGCCATGGTGCCCAAAACTGTGCTGGATGACAGGGCTCAATGGTTAAAATGGGGTAGGGAGCATCAGCAGAGGAGGAGACAGCGAGCTGCTGCCAGAGGCAGGAGAGCTCCTCGGCAGCACCAAGATCCCCACAGTACCATACCCCCATTCCTGGGCAGCCTGGCAAAATAGGGTCCATGGGGATAGAGTACCCCTGAGCCTGGTTTTCTGCAGGCAGTGAGGCTGGGTTTCTCCCCTGGACACTCAGAGTGCCTGGTTTAATAAAAAGCCCTTCTCCTCAAGCAAAACAAAGTCTCTTCCACAGGCACAAGCAGCCTCTCCACTGCTGGCTGTTTTTCCCAAGAAATACAATGGTCTACTTCAAAAAGCCACATGAGCTTTCCAGAAACCACCTGCTCCACGAAAACCTCAGAGCTGCAAAGCAGAGCCAGAGCCAGCATGGTTACCCTGAGCACTGCCTTCAGGAGCACATGCTCCCAGCTCACCAGCCTTCCACTGGGGGCCCCGCTGCTGCAGCAGACAGCATGTTCTGGCCCCATCCTAACTGAATTAAATACCTCCCACATCCATCTTAGTTTTAAGCCAGACGCATGGAATGTCAGGTCTCTCCTGGCTCAGCCTGGCAATTAGGGCCCTGGGGGACAGCATCACAGGGAGAGATGTGCCTGTAGTGCTCAGACAGTCTTTCCATGCTCTTACAAACCCAGCATACAAGGATAAAGCTGGTAAAATTTGCCTGCAAATTGCCTGTCCCCTACCACAACCATCACCCAGGTTTGCCTTATCTGGGGGAGCTGATGCTGTCACAGGCTGCAAGGAACAGAGGACAGTGGGCACCAAACCCAGGGACCAGAGGTGTAAAGAGTGGCCTTTGCGTGACGCCTTCCACCTTACCAGCCATCATCTTCTGGGCTTCATATGGCTCCATATATCCGTCATTCTCCATCACCTTCTCCAGCCCTGCCTGGCTACCTGCCACCTGTGCTGCATCGAAGGGATCTGCATAGTCCTCCAGGACAGCCAGCTGAAAGAGGGGAAGAACAGGAAAAGGGTTAAGGCACTCTCTGCCTTTACTGGGAGGTGGGAGGCAGAGCTCACCAAGAGCTCTTCCAGCAGCAGCCAGAGCGGCCACTGAGAACCCAAACCCACATGATGGCAGCCCTGCAGAGCAGGTGCTGGCAGCTCACAGCTTTCCAGGCACCAGCTCTCAGCCGTGGAAATGCTCCAGCCTTTGTCTTGAAAGCTGAGATGGAGCCAAGCAGAGCAGAAGGCAACCCTGCCCCTCCCTCACCATCAGGCCTCACTGCTGGCACCCACACACGTGGCCTGGCCAGGTCCCCGCCGCGGTGCAGGGCTGCCAGCAGCGCCGTACCCCTCCATGGCACACAGATGCTCTCCTGCACACAGCCACATTTCCTTTCCCAATGTGGAGAAGGGGCACAGATCCCAAAACAGAGGTGACAGCTGGCACTGGCACGACTAGGAACTCACTGGTTATTTTCCAGGGCTCCTGTGCACTCGTTTGAAGAGCTTTCCTAACAAAAGGGCTAAGAACAGCCTATGGCTTCCTCTCCACGCCTTCCCAGGCCTCCACAGCGTCCCCAGACACATCCTAAGTTAAGTAAGACAAGATAGAACCTTCCTCCATGAAGCAGAACCAGGAGTTTCTCAAGTGCCATGTCACAGGGTCAGCACTGAATTCCTGAGATTTGAGCTTACTAGTGAAAAGGAGAGGATCCTGCAGTAGGATATGGGGCATGTCCCAGAGCTCAATCCCCTCCAGTGCTGGAGCCACATGCCTGCTCTAGCATCTCAGCAGCTTTCCAGTCAGAGCACCCCCATCACACAACACTGTAGTCCCCAAGAAGCCTGGAGCTGTACATCCCACCTCCAGCCCCAAAGCCTGCTCCCAAAAAGGGGCCAAGCAATATTTCCAGCAGTAACCAAGTGTACCCAAGCAGGGTCTGCTCACTTACCTGGATGCAAACCCCCACCTTGGGGGGATTTGCTACCACAAAACAGGCTATGCAGATGTCCCACAGAAAGAATGAAATGTCCCAAGTATGATGTGACAGCTGCCTAATCCTATCCAGTGCCAGGCTCCATCCTCACCACTATGCTGCCCCTGCTCCTGGCCAGACACGGAGACCACGGCTGCTCACACATTCCTCTGCAGCTCCAATAATCAGCTTAAAACAAAACATTTCTCCCTCCTTCCTGTGCAAAATGCCCAACAATAGCCTGTAACAGCAAAACCCAGCAGGAAAAGGGAACAGGAACTGGAACTGTAAACACCTCCATGCAGTCCCAAGACTTGGCATCCCTGTGAGCTACATGAGGCACACGGCTCTCCATGCCTGACTCGCCACCTCCTCCCTACATGTCCAGGCTCTGTGGGCAGCCAAAGCATGGGGAACCAGGTCAGCTCTGGTCCCTCCATGCCAGGGCACAAGCAAGTAACTGATCATTCCCAGACCACATCCCAGCCACCCCACAGGAGTAGAACAGGGCTCAAACATGGGAGCTGCAGATGCTCTCACCCCTTAGCAAGGCGGCAGAGGACAGATGGTGTCAGAATACTGGCTCCACCCCAGGCAGGGGGCAGTGAGCCAGGACAGGGCTGCAGGAGCAGCCAGCCTCCAGCTTTTCAGTGGGAGACAGGCAATCTGCTCTCACCTCCATCATCCGAGGGGTGACATGACATCACTCAGGCCCTGGGGACATGAAAGAACAGTGCTGAGCCCAGAGGTCTGCAGCCCTTTGCTTGCCATTACCAGGGTGAAACTCCCCTGGGGAAATGCAAGTTGCTGGTGACTTCTGCAGCTGCTTGGTCAATCAGGACCTGCTTCCAACCTGCTGCCCGCTAAGATCTCAGTGAAGCCACTCCAAACAGCTGGGAGATCCCATGACCTCTCCCATGCCTTGAAAGCTGCAGAGGCTCTTGCTGCACCTTATCATCTGCAGAGCACAGCCCTGTGACAGCAACAGCATCTTCACATGTGTGCTCATGACAATGGAGGCATGGGCATGCCAGCAGCATCCCCACACACATAAATGTACCAGCTCAACAGGCAGGGTGGGTGAACGGGCAGTGCCATGTCCAATGCTAACTCTCTGCAGAGCTCTCATGGCTCCAAGCATGCTGGGAGGCTGTGAAATGCAATGTGCTGACCCTCCCCGGGTCAGTTGTCTGTTCCTCAGGCCCCAAGCCTAACCTGACCACATTCAAACCTGCCATGAACCACATTTCCTAGATAGGCACAGACCTATCTTGCTGCTGGTGCCAGTCCTGGACCCTCCCTCTGCCCCATAGACACAGAGCAGCTTCCGACAGGCTTCCCTGCCTGCAGTGGTCACTGTCATAGAAACATTAAGGTTGGAAAAGACCTCCAAGATCATCAAGCCCAACCTTATTTCCAGTTGTATTTCCTCGTGTTTAGGTCTGGCTTCCCAGGGAGGAACACACGAGCTCCAGCAGGCTCACAGAGTGGCCCTCACACAGATGCATCCAGGTCTAGAAAGCAGAGGATGGTGGAGAATCCTAACAGGTCTCTGTCAAGACCCCTAAAACTGGTCTTTTGTCTGCAGAGGGCTGCAGAGGCACTCAGCAGAGATTAGACGGGCTCTGTTGGTGAAGAATGTGGTTTGCTAGGTTCAGCTTGGACCCAGAGCAAATGGCTCGGATTAGAGGCGAGCTCCTTGGGTTTGGGGGGAATTTGCCACACTAGTTTGCTTTTCCACTGCCTCAAGGATGCCACTTCTTAGGAGCAAGGTCTCCCAACTGTAGGGTGATGAGAACATAAACCCATTTGTTTTTTAAATGGTTAGATATTACAGCAGAAAGCCATGGAAAAGGTGGGAAGGCAGTTACTGCCTCCAGGCGCATCACAACCTCGGGATGCACAAGCAAGCCCATGAGCACGGTACCTCAAGCCCCAAGACTGAGGGGCTGGAGGCTCCAGCCAGTGCCAGGAATGGGACAAACAGCAGGGATCATGCAATTACCAGGTACACCCTAATGCCCTTGCACATGGGGCTGCATTATGGTTGCCCAGGAAACTGTGTCTCTGACACTTCCTAATCTGAGCACTGGACTTTATGAGTCGTGCAGGGCTCTCAGCAGCAGCCACAGTGCAAATAGCTGCTCCCGAGAGCAGGAGGGGGCCACAGCCACTGGCAGGGCAGCTCCCAGGGCTGTCCTAAGCCCCCCCACTTTGGTCAAAGGCCAGGCATTTCCATGCTTTGCTCATGTTCCATGTTGCTGAGGAAACTGCTCACCACCTGCCGATCCCACCACACGGCTGCGGTGGCATCGCCTGCTCATACACAGCACAAGCTTGCTAGATTTGAAATAATTTGGGTGCAAAGCAGAAGTCTGACATGCAAAGCCACCATCCCAGGGCAGCTCTTGGTGCAGCCCAGTCCTTCAGGGAGCAGCCAAGCACTACTGGCACCTGGACACATACCCTGCTTGAGCACAGGTGTTTTTCACGTGTTTATCTGCCACAGTAATGCACACCCAGATCCCTGCTGCAGCACTGAGGCTGGTCTCCATCTATTATACATGTCAACTATAAGGGAAAAAAATAAAATAAAAACAAAATTAATGCAAAGAACCAGATCATCACAACAGCTTTTATGCTGCCCACCAGTGAAGGTGACAGATCACAGCTCTTCAAGAGCATTCACAGTTCAGACACTAAAATTCCAGGGGCTCTTTGTCCCATCTTGCCCAGAAACATTCTACCTGCCACCACCTTCTGCCTCAACAAGATGTTCCACTCTACACAGAGGTCTGCAGAGGATTCCTGGGGAGATCCTCCACCTTAAAAACAAGTTTCCTGCCCTGGCAATGAAGCGTATCTGGGGTCTCCTCAGAAGATTGGTTAAACTGAGCACACTCATTTCATTCTGGCAGGTGCAAAATTCTTCCAGTTTTACACATCTGGCAGCTTGGCTTTTGGCAGACACTGAAGCCAAACCCAAAAGCAAACACAGCGCTGACCTTCCAAGAAGGGTCTGGTCCCACAGGGGATGGCTGGGCCAGGGAGGGAGCCTAGGGCTGCACCCGTGGCACAGGAGGAGGGCGCAGGGACGGACAGCACAGCATCGGCATCGCATCAGATGACTCAGTTCAAGGAGGCTCTCACAGGAAAGACACACACCCAAGAGCTTCCTGACTGACTGTTCCCACACCCCGCGACACTGACCCTGCACTCCCAGCAAGAACAGCACTGACTGGTCCTGGTGGGCACAGGACAAAGATGCACTCAGGCAGATCCCCAAGCCTATCCTCAAGCATCCCCTGAGTGCAGGCAGCAGAAGGTCCCTCATCGCATCTCTCCCCACTGCAATCCCAGTGGCATTGCTTCTTGTGCCTAACCCAAACACAGCAGGGAAGACATCTCCAGGGTATCCACCTGGCTCAAATGAACCACACAGGGCCAGTCCCTTGCCCACTGCTGTAGGGAAAGGCCTGGCAGACAGACCAAGGAGGGCCTGTGCTGTCCATGCCATTTCCAGCAGAGTTTGGAAAGCAGCACAAGCCACTGCAGTGCTCACTGTAACGCATCCCCACAGGATGCTGCAGATCCCACAGAAGGCACAAAGATACGACAGCTTGTGCTACAGCAGCAAAGCATCGTGTGTCCCAGGCAGGAAGGATTCCTGTGCCAAGATGTTCCTGCCCATTCCATTCTCCAGAACAGGCACAACAGCTACAGCAGGCACAGGGCAGCCAGGGAACATAGTCAGCCCCCAGTCACAACAAACCACATGGTCTCAGCCAAACCATACAATCAGGAACCAGTGACTGCTCTTTCCATTTCTCTCCATCCTCATCATCCCCTCTTGGAAGGGCTGCACATTTTATTAGAGTGATTTCCCCCGCCAGTCATTAATAAAAACCCTCTCAGCTCCAGCAGCTTTGTCTGTACACAGAATTGTACTTCTCCTTTTATCTCCAGCATCAGCACAACCCAAGGGGTCTGCAGTCCCAGTCCCTGCAGCAGGCAGGGAACAGTGCCCACAGCCTCTTCCTGAATCTGTGAGCACTGAGCCCCCTGCACAACCATCATCTCAGCAGAGGCTCCAGCCCAGCTCCAGCATCCTTTCCCTGTTCCAGGAGAGCTTGACATCACCAAGAGCAAGGGTCACAAGCAGCAGTAAGCCCCCAGCAGGCACTTTCGTCCTCCTGTACCATGATATTGGAGCAGCTGGGGAACCCTCCCACTGCTCAGCCCAGTAGATGAGAGCTGCAAAGAGCTTTTCAGCCCAACAGAGTTGCTCCACATGGTGGATGCTCCCTGGGTCCTCCAAGAAAACTATATTAATGGACAGCTGCAAGCACTATCAAGTATTTCCACTTTTACTCCAGTTTCACCCAGGCTCCAGGACTCTGTGTCCATCATGTACCAGAGCCCTAAAGAATTAGAAGCCTCCTCCCTTACAGTGGCAAGCAGGAGACTAGCAGTTATCTAATCACGTCTGTCTTGAAAAATGAAGCGTCTTCAGCCTAGCGCTGTTAGCACAATTTCACCGAATGTATCCCATCTTCTGACTTGTCTCTGAACTTCTCAGATTCTCCCCAGCCTTTGGATCCCCAAACAGCCTGGCTGTACCTGTCAGCAGTCCCTGCTTCCCACAGCTCTGGCTCAGCCCTTTGCACATCACAGCCTGAGTCTGCATGCTGCTGCTGCTGCAACACATGCTCCAGAGGAAAAAGCATCCAGACTGCCTCAGCAAACCACAGCACCATGGTGGCACCTCTGGTCCCTGCTACCAGTGCCCACTCCTCATCCTCCTCTGCTGCCTGCAGCAGCCAGTTTACCCAGCTCAAAAGGGGAGCTCTGTTGGGCCACTGGAAATCTCCTAAAAGCAATTAAGTCAGTACAAGCAACTTCCCAAGATCCACCAGCAATAAGTTTTTCTATCTGCTTAAAACATTCTCTAGCAGATTTTTCCCGGTGCTCACTTCGTTGTGCTGCCCGGCAGTGCCAGGACCACGGATGGCATCACTGACTCTATCCACGATTCCCTCCGCCAGCCAGATCTGCAATCCCATCGAGTTCGCCTGACAAGCCCCGTCTTGCAGGCGGCAGCGCTAGCGGGCACTAATTACCCCCTCCTGCCTTTATTTGCGCAGTCCCCGCATCAGCCTCTCCGCCAAGAAGGAGGCCCGGTACCAACGGCCGCAGCCCCGCTTGGGCTTATCCTCCACCAGGTCTCTGTGCCGTTCAGAGCCCGTCTCTTCATGGGGAGCTTCTGCCCAGCTCCTACCTCTCACCGGGGATGTTTCTCGCCTCCTTGCCAGCACCGGCAGCTCCAGGCTCTGCTCTCACCCTGGAGAAGCCGGCGGGGGGGCGGCAGACAAAGAGGCGCTGAGGCTCCCTGACAAAGCAGCCCGGCATCTCTGGGGGTCCGGCCGTCGCCGCTGGCACGGGCAGCCCGGGCACGCGGGCAAAGGGAGATCCGCCGGGCACGGAGCGGTGGGAGGCCCAGGGTCACCGGCCCCAGCGTCGGAGGGCACCGCAGACGGTCCTGTGCCACTCTGCGAGCGCGCTTCCCCCTGGGGATCTCACCTGCCTCCCGCGGGAGCCGGAGGAGAAGCCGCGGCCGCCCCCGTTCCCGCTGACGTACGCCTAAGCATGTCGGTGCTGCCGGGGCACAGGGGTGACGCGACACGAGAGCCCCGTGGAGCCTGGCCGTGGCCCCGCCTCGACAGATCCTAACTCTGCTCCCTATTGTGTATGCCGACGGTCTGGCGGGACCACCGAGGGCATCTCCGTGACCGAGGTGCTCAGGCTCCACCTGCCCCTGGGGTCCTGGTCCTGCTCCTCACGGCAGGGGCCGAGGGTCCGGCGCGGTCACTCGAGGCACCGCAAGCGGCGGGGTACCGCAGGGAGAGCACCGGGGCCCCGCGTCCGGTCACTCACCTCCTGCGGCGGCTCGTCAGGCGGCTCGGGGCCGGCCGGGGGCGAGCTGGGGGACGCCGGCACCAGCGGCGGCGGCGGGGGGCTGGCGGGCACCTTTTCCACTGCCTCCACCTTGATGAGCCGGTGCTTGGGCGAGACGTAGCGGGGCCCGTCGGGGGCGGCGGCGGGCGGCGGGCCGCTGTAGGGGTCCTCGAAGTCGCGCTCCTTCTGCAGCCGGTAGGCCGCCACGATGTCGGGCNGATATGGTCCCGGCGCTGCCCCCAGCCCGCCCGGAGCGTCCTTCGGCACCGGGGGAAAGGTCACCGGGGCGGCAGCCGGCGAGGAGGGGTGGTAAATGGTCCCTCATGGGATCACAGAATGTCCTGAGCTGGAAGGAGCCCACGAGGGTCATCCAGCCCAACTCCTCGGTGCAAACCCGCTGCTAGGGAGCTGTTTGGTGGGAGTAGCCCCGTGCGGGATCCCCGGAGCAGTTCGCTCCAGGGAGACACTGAAACACAAGGCTGGCGCTGCGGCCCCCTACAAGAAACACTGCGGGAAAGGTGTGAGCAGGGACAAGGCAGGGAAGTGCTTGGGAAGAACGCTGAGTTCAAGCTGGTTGTGTGGAGACATTGGGGTGAGTGTGCAGGGCTGATCCCCAGCACATGGCCTGGAGGACATCCCCAGGGATGCAGAGGGAATGTGGCACTGGCAGCAGTGTGTTGGGACATGGCAGCAGAGCCCAAAGCCGTTGCAGCAACAAAAAGCACGCTAACACACATTCTGACTGTTCCCCCTGGACACACAGCCGTCACCAGCTGGCAACCCTCTCAGCTCACCCACCACCGAGACTGTGTCCCTGTGCTCTCCAATGCCCCAGCAGCCCTCTCTCCAGACCTATGACCTCAAATCCTTCACATCCCTTCCTAAACACACACCTTCACCCAAATCTGCTTCCAGGCACACAGGCTGAATCCCCTGAAGGCCATGAAGAAAGAAAAGGGCCAGAGACAGGATGATCTGAGAGCGGGAGGCATGCAGTGAGCAGGAACAGATGCAGTGTGTTCCTGCATGTCCTCACACCATGAGCCATGGTCCTGCACGGTGTGGGGACAGATGCTGGGATGTGGCTGTCAGGGTGCCTAATGGAAGTTTCTGATGGTGACCTCCTTCCTACCAGCCCTGTGCAGGAGGAGAGTGAGGATGCAGCTGCCAAGGAGCTGAGCTTCCTCTGCCAGCCTGGCATGAGACAGGCCCAACGTGTGCCCAGGGAGCCCACTGAGTCCCAGGTTTGCTGGTTCATTGAGCACACTCTTGCTTGAGAAACCCATCCCAATTCGCCAGATCCAACTGGACACCAAGGGAGCTTCCTCCACAGGGAGAAGACAGCCATGAAACCCAGAAAACAACTCTGGACATTTCAAAGCATAAGGGACTGCAAGATGAAAAAGGCATCGGGAGAAAAAGCATCTGCAAGGAACAAAGTGATCACCAGGCAGTGTTTGAGGTCTAGCAGCAGACCTTGCTCCCAGCAGATGGAGATGAAGAGACTTATTAAAATGCAGAAAAGGCAGATTCTCAATAAATTTGCCTATCCAGCATTTGGAAGGAAGCAGGGCTAATGGCACTTGCGATTGAAAGTACTTCCACCCTCTGTCAGTAACCAAGGAGGATGTTCAGCAACAGCTGTTGGAGATGGCTCTTGTTAAATCCTCTGGCCTGGAAAACACAGGCTCAGTGTCTCCAGAGAGGGGACTGAGGAGGGATCTACCTTGTGGTGGTGTTTGTTTTTCTAAATACTACCATGCTAGAGGAATTGCTGAGGTTCTTTCTTCTCATCCAGTCCTGGCACATCCCTCACATTGCTCCCTCTTTGGAGAGGCAGCCGTGCCAGGGCCATGCTGGGATTTGACAAATGTCTGTGATCCATGCCCATGTAGGAACCCAGCACCTCCTCACCATTTGTTGTACCTATTTCTCTTCCATATTGGCACAATGTAGCTCTGTTCTCTGATCTGTGCCTCTGAGGCATCACCTGCTCACCTCAGGCTTCAGCAGAGCTTGGAGTGGCATCAAAATCCCTGGACTCACCTGAGCCCTCAGATTTGAGCTTCCCCTGGATATTGGCTTCCCCTTGGCCAAACCACCCAGGCAGCAACACAGGCAGCAGATGAAGAGAACACAGCTGAGGTGAGAGCCCCCTTGGGAGACTCTTTTGTGTTTGGGGAGCTTTAGGGGGCCTCCAGAAGGAGACCAAATGACCTTACCACCTGCATGGCTTGGCACAGGCTGCTTGTATTCTTTTCTGCAGTCATGACGAGAGGCTAGTGACATCCCTCTTCTCACAGTAGTTCACTTCAGGTTTGGAGGAGCAGTGGCAGATTTCTACATTCCCACTCCAAAGCCAGGCTGTGTGCAGCTCGTGCTGCAGCTGGTGCTGCTCCAGTCCCAACTGTTTACACGCTCTGTATCTGATGCACGTTGGGACCCGGGTTTGGTGCCTGCACTGCAGAGACTGACCCCGATACCACAGGGGTGGCTGTGATGGCACTCTGCCTGTGACTGTCACTGCAGCTCACCGTGACAGATGGCTGTCATGGAGTGCTGCGGGTGTGGGGGCTGGCAGGGGATAGGGGGCGGGACTGGCAGACGGGAGAGGATCGGGGAGCACACGCTGCACCACTTGCGTGCCAGACTCCACATTTGAGCTTCTCTCTCATGCAGCCGCAGCGGGAAGCATCCCCAGGTAGGATGTGCAGCCCTGGGGGCTGCCTGCTGCTGGCACTGCCCACACCGCAGGGAGCCCCCAGGAAGGAGGGAAGGATGGTGATGAAGCTGCTTGCACACAGTCCTCAGATAGGAAGAGAACAACCCGTGGCTGTGCAGAAGTGATTTGTGGTTCACTCTGAGGGACCACGGGAATAGGGAAGGCAGAAGGGCTTTCTGCAGTTGTGTGCAAGGATGCAGGGCTGGTGCTCTGCACTGGAATCTCTGCTCCCACCCTCTTCACACCTCTGAGGGGTCCAGGAGCTCTTTGCTGAGATCTCCGGGCTGGTGCTCACAGCATTGCCTTTCCTCTTACCCAAGGAGCTGCTTGCCTGGGTAAATCCAGACAGGTCAGGGCACGCACCAGGAAGAAAAAGCTGGGCAATGTCTTCCGGGCTCCTGCCAGCCCAGCGGAGAGCTGTGTGCATCCTCAGCCCCCGTCGATGCTCCGGGGCTTGAGGAGCTGCTTCGACTGCCCTAAGCGCTCCTGGTGCTCACCCCCAGCTGGGGGCAAGAGCCTTGTTTGGCAGCTGGGCCAAGAACAGGACACAGGACCTTCCCTGGGCCGAGGAGGGATCATGCCGCGTCTTCATGGCAAACCTTCCCCTCCAGTTTAACCTTGGGTGGTGCAGACACAGCCCAGCATCCCCCAGGCAGCAGCTTCCGGTGACTCAGAGGAGAAGGTCTCTGCCCCTGCACACTCCTGCACACTCCCGGGTGACTCACCCCCAGCTAATGTGGGGGCTGGATCTGACACTTGCCGACGTGTCACTTGACTCAGGTGCTGGGTCGACTCTTTCCTATGTTGCCAGCATCTCCCCTGGCTTGCAGGGAATTCTGCAGCTCCTTGAATCTCCAGGTACTTCTTCCACAGCTTCAAATAAAAGCCATTCACAGGAGTTTTGGAATGCCTGTGGTGACTCCTGCTCCTTTTCTCCTCAGAGGCAACCCACCTACACCCCACTGTGCAGCACAGCAGGGACCAGGAGGATGTCACATGTGCTGGGTGACAACTGAGCCACCCCCGGGGTCTGGGTACAGCAGGGGACATAAGGACTGGAAGGTGGCAACTGTGACACCAAAAATGCTTCCTGGGAGGCAGCCAGGGAGTCCCAGGCTGATAAATGACACATCTGTTCTCTGCAAATGAACAAAAATTGGCATACGGAGGAGGAAACTGGCATCGTTAGGGGACAGATGGATAAACATGACATATTGGGGAAGAGTTGACACAGCTCTCTTGCAGTGAATTTCTCTTTTCCATAGCTAGTGGCTTTCTTGGAAAAAGCCAGCAGGCCCCTGAGGGTGATCCAGCAGAGGTCCCTGCATTTCCACACCCAGATCTTTTGGCAAGATGAGGTCAATGGCAAAATCTGTAATAATACTGAATTATTCTGGAAATTGTTCTGGATGCATGCTAAGAATTGCAGGAGGAATTTGAAAGGCTGAGCAAGTTGGCAATAAAATGAGACAAAAGCCAGTGTTAGGGAAGTGACACACATGGGGAAACCAAGCCCAGGCTCTTGTCTAAAGTAATGGGCTCTGAGACTGGGAGCTCTGACAGTGTGTGAAACTGTTCTCTCAGCACTCAGCAGAGGTCAAAACCTCGAAGACTTTCTGTCAGGATGATAGAGAGTGTCAAGAAAAAGGAGAGATGAAATCAGAGATGTCACTATTCCCTGGCCAGTCCCAGTCTGCATGCATTCCTGGTCTCCCTATCCCAAGGATACAGCAGAGCTGGAAAATGTGCAGAGAAGGGCAGCAGGAGGATCCAAGGTCTCTGCACGTGGGGTCTGTGAAGGACCAGGGTTCTTTGGCACGGGAAAGAGACAGCTGAGATCACATAGCAGAGATCTGCACAGCTGGGGGAGGCTGAAATAACAGCAATAACACAAGGAGGAGACTCAGCACACAGTAGCCCTCCCTGCCAGGGGCTGCTGTAGACGCTACATGGTTTAGGAACAGGACCAGACAAATCCACAGAAAAAAAAATCCTTCAATACAAGGACTGGCACAAAGGAGACTTGTGAGTTTTTAGAGGCAGGGATCGTGTCCAGGGGAAGTGTTGCTACACATTTGCACCAGGAGACCATCAAAGCCTGGGCAGGATATGCACAAAGCATGTGTCGTTGCCAAATGGACCAAATTTCTGCAGGCACTTTTAGCAGCTTCCCAACCTTTCTGTTAAAAAAAAATAAAAATTATGCAGTTGATAGTATAATTGAGGCAATGCTAATTGACCAAAAGAGGAGATGACAACTTGCTGAAAGAGATCTGCCAGCTTGGAGCCAGATCCATCGGTCATCACCTCAGCCATAGTGAGCCTGGTCCCTGCCTCTGCTCCTGGAACTGCCAGCCCTCTGCACATCACAGCCCTGAGCATCACAACTGCTCTGTGGTGTGATCTGTTATTTCATTAACACTTTGATGAGGTGTGGAGAGCCCTGGGGAACTTCATTTCCACAGGTTCAGGTGCAGCATCCTGGAGACAGGCCAGTGAGAGAGCTGAGTGACAAGAGATGAGAGAAAAATGACTGCAGGACTTACACCCAGAGGGTGAGAAACACTTCTTTCACTGACAAATGCAAGGTTTGAGGGAAATTTCCAAACAGTCATTATGTAAACTCTTTGATGTTATTTCTTTTTCTGCAAAATCATTTTGTGTGGGCTCAAGTCCCAGAGAGCTGAATTCTCCCACTCAGCTCCCGTGGGGACAGGAGAACCAAGACACAAGAGCTTTCCTACAGCAAATCCTTTCCTGCAGAATCATGATAGGAAAACCTCATGACAGGTGCTGGCTTGGTGGCAACAGCTCTATTATATCATGCAAATCACATGGCCTCATCCAGCTACCCACTTCCACACTCTGCCATCCAGGTGGATGCCCTTGGGGCTTCCACCACAGCACAGATTCAGTCCCTTCATTGCTGGCCTTCCATGGGCTTGTATTTGCTCCTACCAAAGGGTTTGATCCTGCAAGGGCAAAACAGTGTCCAGCTGGGATAAAATGCCTGAATCCTTCTTCTGAATGGACAAAGGAGGGGGGCCCAGCTGGGAGAGCATGGATCTGAACTCAATAGCAAGTGGTAAAGTGTAATTGATTGGAGCCGCCTGCACTCATCGATCTGAGGCTGAGCAAACTAAGGAGCTGGAGCATTTGCAGCTCAATCAGAGCAATGTGCTGGTGGGGGCCTGTGCTGTGGGGCTGGCAGGGGACCTGAGTGCCCCAGGAAGGGGTTAATGGTCGGTTTGATTAATCCAGCTGCAACAGCCATCCTCACACAGCTGGGTCCTTCTCCTGGCAGCCTCACTGGCTGTGTGTCGCCTGCGGGGTGTGAGCCACCCCTGGTATCCCCTTATATCTCTTAATAAGGCTGTCATCAGCTGTCAGGAAGATGGGCTCAGTGCACGAGAGCAAAACAGTGGCCATTCCTCTCACAGAGAGGGATCAATTGCAATTGCCACCAGCCCAGTTTCTCTGAAAGGACTGGGAGTCAGAAAATGAAGGTGAATTCAGAGATGAGTGCAAGAAGTGGAGAGGTGAGGGCTGGCAGGCTGCCTGGCAGCTCATGGTGGCCTGTTTTCTGCCCATTCAGCAGCACAAAGCTGGGTTAAGAGGTGGCTGTGTGCAGGCCATAAGTCCCTGCAGTGGGAGGAGGCTCTTGCTGAGCACACACAAAGGCAGAGTGAGTGCTGGGGCTGGCAGCTGGAATCAGGCAGGGCACACACAGACGTGTGGCAGCATTTATTTAGGGCTGCAGGATGGCTGGTTCTGCGCTGGGACACTTTGCTCATGTTCCATCTTCACCTGGATGCTGGGCACACAAGAAAACAACTCAAGAGGCTGCTCCAAGCTGTGCTCCCTTGGATTTTGGACAGGACAGCTTTGATAAATCCCTGCTCCATACATTTTGGGTACCATTTTCTTTGATTTCTGAGTGTTAGAGCCAGGCAAGGGCATCCCAAAATATAACCGAGCAGAAAATCAATCTGTCCTGTTTGTCTTCCCTTCCATTTTTCTTGCTGGCAGACTGGAAAATGTCCTTTGAAGTTCAGGCTTTGGAAGAACCAGGAGCCACCTCATGAGCTGTTGTGGGCTTATAAAGCCTCTGGAGAGCATCACAGCTGAACACTCATGTCAAGGAATGCTCAAGCTCTTCTCATGCAGCCCTTGGTGCATATCTCATGAGCTACAATCATAGAATGGTTCGGGCTGGAAGGGACCTTAGAGCTCATCTTGATCCACCCCCTGCCATGGACAGGGACACCTTCCACTGTCCCAGAATGCTCCAAGCCCCATCCAGCCTGTCCTGGAACACTTCCTGGGATGGGGCAGCCACAGCTGCTCTGGACAACCTGTACCAGGGCCTCACCACCCTCTCAGCCAGGAATTCCTTCCCAATATCCCATCTATCCCTGCCCTGTGGCAGTGGGAGGCCATTCCCCCTTGTCCTGTCACTCCAGACCCTTGTCCCAAGTCCCTCTCCAGCCCTCTTGGAGCCCCTTTAGGCACTGGCAGGGGCTCTAAGGTCTCATTGGAGCCTTCTCTTCTCCAGGTTAAGCCTCCCCACTTCTCCCAGCCTGGCTCCAGAGCAGAGGGGCTCCAGCTCTTGGACCATCTTTGAGGCCCTAGAAGAGGATGGTGGGGACAGTTTGAGGTCAGGTTGATTGCAGTTGTCTTGCAGTTCAGGTATTTTGTCCTTTGCTCCTAAAACCCACACAGATCTTCACCTTCAAATTATCCCAGTATCAGAGCCTTTCTGTGCTCCTGCTCCAGCATCCAGCTCTGCCCCAGCAGTGCCTATGGGTACGGGAATCTAGTGCTGGGCTGGATGGAAGAGTTGCTCTGATTTCCTTAGGAAGGAAGGTGAGATTTCCACAGCAGAGCAATTTCCAGGTTGGATTTATGGCCTCTGAACAGCCAGAGAGGACAACATTGGCCTGCAGCACTGCTTTTCCATCACCAGTAAAACACAGAGCACCTCCTCACAGCACTGGTATCCATCCTGCCTCCCCAGCACCAGTGCTGCTCCTGTGACTGCTTTAGCAATCCACGAGCAATCCACAATCCATCTTTTGAGGAGATGCCTCACATCTGCCTTCCTGAGACTGGAAAAAGAGGCCAGGGGCTGCCCCAGTGAGGGAGCAGCAGGAGAGGCTGCTTGATGGGCGGAGCAGCCGACAGCCGTGCAGTGATGAATGGCTCTTGTTCCTGTGCCAGCTGCAAGATTTATATTTGTGCCACTGAGTGGCAATGTCTGGGCACAGCAGCACTTCTCTGCCTGGCTGCACTGATATTCTGACATTTCAGGCACCCTTAAAATCCCACCGAATGCAACCCACAAGCATCAGAGGGCTCAGAGAAAAGACATCGAGGCACAGAGCAGGGTGGGAAGAGCAGAGGAGCCTTCTTAGAGCAGTCATCCTGCCCGGGTGCTGAGCATTCTGAAGGGATCAGGTTACCCAGTAGACAGATGGGTTTCTCAATGCTGCCACAAGCTCATCTCTTTACCTTCGTGCTGTGCGAACACATCCCTGCAGGTCCAAACCATCTGGACGAAAAAACACATGGCAAAGGGCAGTTAGGGCCCTGACAACCTGGCAAGGTTTCCTTAGGAGTGCTTGTATCCCAGCAGTGTTGGGGAGGGCAGCCTATGGCAGGAAGTTGTGCTGGGACAGGCCACCACCACCAGCGATGGGTGGCAGCAGTTTCTTGCCTCCTCCTTCTCATCCACACCCCGTCCCTTATCTCTGCGTCCTTTCGCACCTCCCTGCTTACTGCCATGCTTGACTGACTGCCCTGTGTTGCTGCAGTGTTATCTCTGCCATGCCTTTTCCAGCAGTTGAGATCATCATAATTCTGTAAACTTTCACATTCCATAAACACCTGCCAAGCAGCCAAAGCATGAGCCCTGCTGTCTCCTCCATGCCACCAAGGAGCCCAGCAGTGAGCAGTGCCCAGCATCCACCCACCCACCCAAACTTGGGCTCTGCGTCCTGCCAGGCCAGGAGTTGGAATAAAGGCCATGGTGACACCAGCCTCAGGGGTCCCACTCTGCCTGCCCATGCGAATCCCTGAGGAGGAATCCCCTGGTCATCATGTGTGTCACTGCAGGTTCTTTGTTCCTTCCAGCCATGGACAGCACGTCCTGCCAGAGCATGCCCCACTATCTCCCAGGGGTCCCACCTCACTGTCCTAACCCAACACAGCTGTCCAGGCCAACATGGGGCTGGGCTTATCCCTTCACCAGTGACATGGCCCAGCTCATGGCACTATGCCAGCGTGGAGGAAGGCACAAGAGACCAGACACAGGGCAGCACAAGGACCTTTTCCCTTCACAAACTCATGACCCGGGACTCGGAGGTTGCAGTGATCCCACCTCTATGGATGAGCTACACCTGTCCTACAGGTGTAGGATTTGTCCCCTTGGTGCAGTCAAGGGGATGATGATGGTATCAAACTCCTTGGGCATGGGAGGAGAACCATTCCATATCTCCTTCCAGTGTCACTGCACCTACGTTGTCCCAGCATAAGGACACAGATGGTGATAGGGTTGGACACAGATGAACAAAAGCAGTCCCATACGAGGTATGGACTGGGATCTTGGTGCATGGTCAAGAGATGGAGAAAGGTGGGACTGGGGCAGGACAGTAGCACATGGACACCCAGGTCATTCAGATACCCCTTCACCATCCCCTGCTCAGCCAGTTTGACATGGGACAGCATCTCCCTCTGCAAAGGCTCCCACCATTGCTGAGGGACCAACAGTGCACACACCAGCAAACTGCTGAGGACAGGATGAGGTGGGCATAGACAAAGGGAGGACACAATAAACCATTCTGTCTTCCTCCACCACTCTGAGCTCTTTTGGGCTGGTTATGAGCAAGATGAGCTCAGAGGGCAGGAGCAATTGCTTCACAGAGTAATCAAGGTGCATAGGGCATTTCCCCAGTTTGCCCCAAGCCTCAGGAAGACTGTTTTAGATTTAGGATTTTCCAGCTGCAGCAGATACACCAGGACGGATGGGGTGCAGGGATGTGGCCAGCACAGTTGTAGGAGTCCCCTGCCACTCCCTGTACCCCCTCCCATGGGAGGTGCATATGTATGACAAGTGAGGAGCTCATCCCATAAGAAGGAGTTGATGTTTCTGTGACCAGTTCTTCAGAAAGAACGAGTCATGCTGCAATCACTCTAAAATATTTGATGTCAAGAAATCTTTTTGATACCAGGTATTCGGAATTCTTTGCATATCTGTGAAAATGAAAGAAGCTTTAATACTGGGAGCAGGAAAGCAGCAGCAGTGATGAGAGCAGAGTCATTAGGTATTGAATATGTGCTTGAGCAGGAGAAACAAGGAGTCCAGCACGGACTGATACCTGGTGCTGTTTCAGGGGCATAAAATCCTTAGTCCCTCTCTTCCTCTCCCATCCCTCTGTGCCCAGTCGTTCATTAATCCGGTGGCTGGGAGAAATTTTACTGCCAGAGAAACACGCAGCGGAGCTAGAGGTGAGCTTACAGCTCGGGGAACGGGGTTGCCCTAGGATACAGGGGGCTGGGGTGAGGGCACGGGGCAGGATCAGGGTCAGAGCAGGGAGATGGGCCAAGGGCAGACGATGAAGTCGAGGCCGCAGCTGGGGTCAGACACGGGGTGAGACTCGGGGCTGGGGCCAGGGAGAGGGTGAGAGCCGGGACCCATTAGCACTGCCCGGCCGCGAGCGAGGAGCACGGGACGGAGCTGCGGCGCTGCCCCGCGGGAACAGCGGCGGGGGCAGAGCGGGAGCGCGCAGAGCGGGAGCGCGCAGGGCGGGCCGGGCCCCGGCGCACGTCAGCGCCCACAGACACAACAGCCGCCGCGCCGCCCCGC
>VZTZ01038362.1:460635-510224 GCA_013400955.1 Drymodes brunneopygia | reverse complement strand
TTTTTCGTTTAGTTTTTCTATATTTTATTTTTATATTTAGTTTTATTTTAATAGTTCATTTTATACTTCTTTGAATTTAATTATTTACTTATTTTATTATATTTGCTTTTTTTCACCTAATCTAATGGTCTAATTTTTATTACATTTTATTTTTATATTATATTTTAGCTTCATTTTTTTATTCTATTTTTATTTCAGTTTTACTCTTACTTTGTACCTCATTCCTCTCCTCTCCGAACCTCTCCTTTTTCGTCTTACTTTGGTCTATTTTTAAGTCTAATTTTACGATTTTATTTATTATTTCTACTTTTATGTTATTTTTTTTCTCATCTTAAGTTATTTTATTGTTTTCTGTCCCTCCGCTTCTTCTCTCCCCGTCGCTCGCGGACCACTCGCGCCGGACGAGCCCAGCTCGGCCCGGTGCCACGGCCCCGCCGGCAACGGCAAAAAAAAATGAAAGAGAAATGAAATATCGGCCCGACGAGACAAAAAACCGGAGTTGCGAGTAAAATGCGAAAAACAGAGCCCGTGTGCCGTGGTACCGCCGGGCGATGCCGTGACTCGGATTCGAACCGAGGTTGCTGCGGCCACAACGCAGAGTACTAACCACTATACGATCACGGCGCGCTACCGGGGCTCTGGGCGGGCGGGGCGGCGCGGCGGCTGTTGTGTCTGTGGGCGCTGACGTGCGCCGGGGCCCGGCCCGCTCTGCCAGCCCTGTGGGTGTCCCACGGGCGGCCCACGCGTGTCCGCGGGGCTGGGGGCTCTCGCCCATGCGGGGCGAAGGAGGTTAGAGCAGCGTCGCACCCGCAGCTTCAGGGTTTCCCTCTTTGTCACCCACACATTTACCTGCGCCTTCGTGCCCTCGCCCCTCCCCAGCCCCGGGCAGCTTCAGCGGCGGGATTGGCCGAAATCGGCCGGGACAAGGCGCGGAACTGGCACGGAGAGCGTTTGTGTACGGGCGGCGTGTGGCACGTGGGTGCCCTCGGTGCCCAGTGGTGTCATTAATCACTAATGCCTGAACTGACACTCCTGCCAACCCCGGTTTGCCGCCTCGGAGCCGTATCACTTCACCGCTCCCTGTGCAAACAAAGAGCGGGAGGTACCAGTAGGGTGCACAAACCTGGGCATGCGATTCCCAGCATCCTGCGTGAAAAGATGGTTTTGAACACATAGTGCAAGGGGGCTTCCACGCCGTCCTTCTCAGGGACCAGGTGACATGACTTCACGCCACTGAAGTTTTGGAGGCCACGTGTGCCCCACTCTGGTTTTCTTTGCAAAGCATTTCCTGGAGCTCCTTTGGGGAGCATTTCCTCAAGGCTCGTTTTGCCTGGGGGGAAGAGTCTCCCGTCTGACCTTTCTTTGGGCGGCACGGTGCCCTGCGGGGCCACGCCTCTGGGCTCGCCCGCACGCCCTCCCGGTCGCCCGGGTGTGAGCCCCGGGAGGAGCCGGGGCGACCCCGGCGCCGCAGTGCCCAGCCCAGCTCTTTGGACCGAGCTGTTAATGGGTAACCGGGGCACGGGACCGGGAGCTGCGGGGCCAGCGGGGCTGGCGGGTGAGTGCGGGGGGACGGCGGGCGCCAGGGCGGGGGAGCCGTGGGGACAGGGAGGGCACGAGGCCAGCGGGGGTGTGAGGACGCGGAGGATGAGGCGGCTGGGGGTGTGAGAGCGTGGGGTGCAGGGATACANGCGGGGAGGATGAGGATGTGCATCACCCTGGGGGTCCTGGGAGGCACCGAGCTTGACACGGGGGCACAGCCAAGAACCCGGGGTGGTCCTGGAACTCCGTGAGATCCTGGACGGTTCACTGGGACCAGATGGGTACTGGGGAGTGTCCTTGAAGTAGTGGTGGACCTGGGGAGAGGGATCCTCCTGATCTCTGCCAGGGTCCTGGAGAAACATCCCTGAGCATCAGGAGCACCAGCGATGTTGGAGGCCCTGGAGGGGTGTGTGAGGTCCTGGGTTCCCATCATGGCCCTGAGTCCTGCCCTGCTGCTGAGGAGCCATGAACCCAGGGACACATGGGGGCCAGCACACCCCAGTGGTTCCCCAAGGTGGCTCTGTGGGCCTGTAGAGCCCTGGCCACATCACCTTCAGCTGCCATGAGGTCCCACGGTGAGGGGGATGTTCTCCAAAACTCCCCATCTTCACCTGTTGCATTTGGGGCTGAGTCTTTTCCTTCAGTGGACACTGAGAAACTGGCAATGATCCAGTAACCTCCTCCTTCTCTGCAACTCTCCTCAAAGCAAAGACAACGTCTTACTGCCTCTGTCCTGACACAGAAGTGCTTCTACAGTCAATCACTGCCTCGCCTGCGACTCTCTGCTCTTCCCTCATCCTTCTCCAGGTAGAGGTACCGGGAGGGTGTCCAAATAGGATGATGCTCCAAGGGTTCCTGTGCTGGCATGACACTGGTTCTTCTGGGTTTGCTGTACCAGTTCTCCCAGTAGCATTCTCCTGTAGGACCAGTCCCTATGCAAACTACCACTCATTCCTACCCCTCATTGCTTCACTGTGTTAATTAACAGCATGAAAGGACCTTCTTCCTCATCTTACTTGTTTGTACCAAGACCTTTTGATGAGGAAGGATATTTTTGGAAAATCCCACCTGCAAGGGGCTCACAGAGGCTGATGGACACTGTCACCAATTTGGAGGAGGAGTGCCAGCACTCCCTGCTGCATATAGTCCTCTCCTATAATTCCTTGGAAGCATGGAAGAGTAAAGACCTCTCCAGAGTTACAGAACAAGGAATTCAGCACACCAGCACCATGGCCTGAGAACCCCATAGAATGGTCCTTTGGTGTGCTGGGGCAGGACCTGCTCTGAATACTGACTGCAAGGGGGGTTCTCTTCTCAGAGACCCAAAAAGCTGAGTGGGACATTTGAGCTTCTCAGAGATGATCCCATCTTTCTCTCCCCAGCCAGCATTGGGCTCTCCCAGTGCTGTTTCTCACATGCACTGAAGCAAAGGAAGTACTGGAGATGGACGGAAACCAGATAACCCTGGACAGCCTTGACAAGGGCACAGATAACCCAACTTTCAGCTTTGAGGTAAGTTCCCTTTTTCTTCCCTTCCCTTCCCTTCCCTTCCCTTCCCTTCCCTTCCCGAAACCTTCCCTTCCCTTCCCTTCCCTTCCCTTCCTATCCCATTGGAGTACAAGATGCTCCAGTTAATGATGTTTTCCAGGGAGAGAAGAGACACCATGAGGAATATGGTGCTCCACACAGTGAGAGCCAAGAGGAGAGAAGAGAAGGGAAAGGGAGCTTCTCCTCCTACTGCAGGTGGGATAATCTGCACAGATGCATGAGCTCTGATTTGGGAGCAGAGTAGGGTGGTATTGAGCACACAGAGGGGACAGTCTGATGGCTCCATGTGTCCTTGTAGGGTGCCACTGGCAGGTCTCTGTCCCCATAGCAGGTGATGGTGGGCATGCTGGGGCTCCTCACCATGGCCCACCTGTACCACCTCCTACTGCTAGAAGTGCCCAGTGGGAGCCATGGTCATGGCCTGGCTCAGGTGGGTTGGCTGCAGTTGGGGTGGTTTGGCTTGGCTTGGGCTGATCTTCCATGTCCATCTTCTGTGTCTCTCATGTCTCTGGCATGTGACTCTCCCCAGGAAGGCCCTGCAGCCAGCATCCAAGGCAAAGCATTTCTGCAAAGCTCATGCCAAGGTGTTGAGAAGAGTCGTCCTGGGGCTCCTTGGAGTAGGTGAGGACTTCCTGTCACTGGGACTCCATGTCTCCACCCCTTTGGCTGGCTGTGCCTCCAGACTCCATGTATTGAACACTATCAAGTGTATGGAGGGTCTATCTACTCCCAACAGCCTCACTGCCCCCTCCTCATCCCACCCTTCTGCCCAGTTCTATCTTCACCTCACTGTCCCCCTGCCCTTTCTCTACCTGCCCAAAGGGTTTACTGTGCCCCTTCTGCTCCCAGCTGGGGTGGTGCTCTTGAGGTCTCCTCAGGCAAAGATGGGATCCTCAAGGGTGGCCAGGGAAGGACATTGGGAGGAAATGAACCTCATGGTTGGCCTCAGTGAATTATGAACCCGTGATCCTACAGCCCTGATGTTTCTGACTCCCAATGTGCCTTCTCCAGCCTACCTGTGCTACTTCATTGCGGCCTGTTACCTCAACTTCCAGCGAGCCCTTGCCTTGGTGGTCATGACTGCTGTGGTTGCCTTCTTCATCTGCTGGGAAATCTTCAAGAAGCACTGTGGGGCAAAGGTTCTGCTGCTCCTCCGCCCCATTGGGAAGTGCTTCCAGAAGTCCTGGCCGTGGCTGAAATGGTGAGTCAGGAGAAGGCAGAGCCAGATCCCTGCCAGCACCTGGGTCCCCTCCCATGGCCCTGCCAGCACAACCACAGCCAATGGCATCAGGCTGGTGCTCTAGTGCCACGCTGGCACCTCACAAATGGCGAGCATGGCCCAGCCTGGGAACCACTTAAAAGCCATCACAGAAATATCTTGCTGCTCTGCCTCAGTAGCATGACGGCTCTTCACACCCTTCACTTGTGCCTGAGCCCCAGGTTTCTTCAGATACGTGGACCTTACAGTGGCAATTCCATCACAATCAGCTCCTGCCCTTCGTGAGCTTCTCTCCCTGTGGGGACATCATCTTGCTGACAGTCTGGGGTTTCCTCTGCAGGCTCCTGTGGGTGGCCCTCCTGGCAGGCCTGATTGTGTGGCTGGCTTTGGACACTGGCAGAAACCCAGAGCAACTCATCTCATTAGGTGGCTTCTGCTTTTTGGTGCTGTTCCTGTTTGCCTGCTCCAAGCACCATGGTGCGGTACGTGTTTCAGGTGTGACTTGACCATCAGTCCCCTCACAGGAGGTGGCCACCCAGCACTGGAGAACAAGCATTTCGTTCCCCCTGGCATCCCCTTCTCTGGAGAAAGCAGAAGCCCAGCAGAGCTGGCAGAGCTGGGCACAGCCTGGGGAGCTGAACTGGTTGGGTGGATAGACCCCAAAGCCACCTCCCTGCTCTTCTTCCCATTGCTCTCCTTCCCACTCCCCAACTCAGTGCTACCCTGCATTGCCTCCATCATGTTTTCTGCCATATCCCTCATAGAGGGTCAGACCCAGAAACCCAGCACCAGACCCACACCTGGGCTTCAGGTGCATTGGGAGCCTTGGTAAGAAGTGATTGAAGTCCTGGTGGCTTCCAGCCCAAACTGCTGCAATGCTTTGGGCAGTTCTGCTCCTCCAAAAGGTTACTGAACAGCCAGTTTCAGTCTAGTAGGTCTGTGCTACCAATCATCATAAGGTCTTTGTGCTTGTCTCCTGGGTCAACCTGGCAGGTTATGTTCCAGTTCCAGAGTCTCACCGACTCATTCCTGGCTCTGTCACCAACCCACATTTGTCGGTTTCTGTGACACTTTATTGGTCTGCCCATGATTTTCACCCTGGGGCAGTGTGTGGTGTTTGCCATGCACTGCTGTTGCAGCAGCTGGAAACCAGAGGGGGAAGCCTGTAGGCCTTGAAAATGTTTCAGCTCCTGTTCTGCTTTTTGTCCCCAGGTGTCCTGGAGAGCTGTTTTCTGGGGTCTCGGTTTGGAGTTCCTACTTGGACTCTTTGTCCTCCGAACGACTCCTGGCACCCAAGCTTTCCAGTGGCTGGGAGACCAGATCCAGGTACTGCACCTACTCATCCCACCCTGTGCTTGCACCCTGAGATTAACAGGAAAAGCAGAGTGTGGCATAGGGAGGGGACATGACAGGGATTGCATGCTCACAAACACCTTTGTTTGAGACTAGAGGGAAGCCAACTCTTCCCTGGTTTTCTGCAGCAGCCCAGAGCCCTTGGTATGCTCTCCCTTCCAGGCTGTAGCAGACAGCTTTGGGACAGCCCACCAGTATCCCCATCTTAGGTCTCAGAGAGTCATTCTCTGGTGTGAAGTGAGCTGTGGGACTGTGGACACAGCCCCTCACTAGGCAGAGTGAGATATCAGGGAAGGATCTGATGGAGATCTCTGTCCTACTGTGTAACTTCTTCCCTTGCAGTACTTCCTGGGCTACACCACAGCTGGCTCCAGCTTTGTCTTTGGGAACACACTCATTGAAGAAGTCTTTGCCTTCCAGGTCAGCCAAGGAATGGGGCATGGGGAGGTTTTCTTCTGGTCTTCCTCTTTGCTGGGTCCTGGAGAGCACAGTTTCAATGCAGCCAGATCTGCTGCGGTAGAGCTCAGCCATCTCAGAGATGGCTCTCCCTCAGCTGTGTATCCACCTGTGGACTTCTCAGTGCCATGGAGGATTTGCACTGGTCCCTGTCACTCCTGCCAGCCTGGCTGAGCATTGTGGCACCCCAGTAGTGTGGGCTGGCTGTGCAGTATCACACCATGACCAGCCTGGTGCCCACGGCTGCCAGGATGTGTGGCTCAGCTCTCCTTTAACCCTGTGCCTTGCCTGCAGACCCTGCCCATCATTGTTTTCTTCAGCTGTGTGATGTCCATTCTCTACTACCTCGGTGTCATGCAGTGGCTTATTCTCAAGGTAAGGCCTCACTCCTAGATCTGGGATGGCAGTGGAAAGAAGAACCTCTTGGGTTCTCTGTCTACTATGGTCAGCTGAGAGATATCCCAGGAAAATTATCATGGTACTAATTTGGGGTGACTCGTCCTGCTCAAAAGAATAGACACAACCCCTGTCTTTCTAGCATGTCCTCCTCAGAAAGCCAAAAAAACTGAACCCTAGAGTTGATGTTTCCACCCGGTCTGGGGGTGCTTCCCAGGATCACCTCCATGCAGGTGCCAAACAGTGCCTGGCTTCCTGGGTATGCTGGTGGGATGCCAGGACCCTCTGTCAACACTGTGGCCTTGTCTGTCCCCAGATCTCCTGGCTGCTTCAAGTCTCACTGGGCACCACTCCCACTGAGACTCTCAGTGTGGCAGGGAACATTTTCGTGGGACAGGTAAGGTCCTGGGCAGCAGATCCAGCTCCTCAGTGCTTGCAGCTGACTCTGTCCTGGAGAAAGGGTCTTCTCCCTCCCTGTGAGAACTGTGGCCCTATGTGGCCCCATCTCAAGGACAGCAAGGTTTTCTCCTCCACAGACTGAAGCCCCGCTGCTCATCCGCCCATACCTTGCAGACATGACCCTGTCGGAAATCCATGCTGTGATGACTGGTGGCTTTTCCACCATTGCAGGCAGTGTGATGGGTGCCTACATATCCTTTGGGGTGAGTACACGAGCAGTTGGATCCACATGATCCCTGCTGCAGGGTACTGACATGCAAGAAATGCCCTGGACTAGAGGATGAGAGAAGACCCCCAGCAGGTGCCCCATCGTCCCCTTCCATAAGCAGGATGAGAGCAGGGTGTCCAGACTCACCTTGTCCCCAAGACACCCCATCCAGCCCCAGCTTTGCTGGCCTGGCCAGAACCCCAAAGCCCTGCCAGGTAGAAGGTGGTGCTATGGGACCCTTAACATGTGTCCCTGCACAATGAGCAGGACAAATCCCACAGAATCATGGCATAGTATAGCCTGGAAAGACCCTCTGGGGAAGGGTCTCTGATCCACCCTCCTGCCAGCTGACGTTATGGCAACTGAGGGGATGCTCAGGGCCTTGTTCAGGTTGATGGTGAACATCCCGTGGATGGAGATCTCTCCCAATTTCTCAGGTTTCCCTCACAGGTGCCTCAGACAAAAGAAACAATGTTTCCTTATATCTAACTGAAACTGTGCCTGTGATTCTCACCTTTTCACTGGCTATCACTGTGCAGTGTCTCCCCTCCAACCCCCTTTTAAATAGAAACAGCAATACCCACTGCCCCTCCCTCTTTTCTCCCACGGGAACAATCCCTGCTCCTCCAGCATCACCTGGGCACTCCTGGCCCAAGCCCTCAGGGATGCCCTCTCCAGTTCATCAGTGCTCTGAATAAACCTTCCCCTTAACCTGCTGGCTGAGCTCCTGCTATTTAAACATTAATTAGTCTCCTTAAATGGGGAACCAAGGGTGGAAGGTCAGAGAAATGAAATGTTGCCAGGGGAGGGGTGAGGCTGAGAGCTTGGCCCTTTGTCAGCAGGTAGAAGTTCGCAGTGTTACACAGCCTATTGCTCTGATACCAGTAAAAAGGGACAAGAAAGGGACAAAGAACCATTATGATTAAGTCAAGCAGCAGGAGAGATTAATATCACCAAGGCTACAATCGCTGCAACTCCAGCAGTTGCCTCCATCCAGGAGAGCTGCCCCATGCGCACAGCTGCTCGGATGGGAAAACCAGGCAATTTTCCCACACTGAGCAAGTGGAGAGCCCTGAACTGCTCTTAGTGTCATTGACTGATGCCAGCCATGTGCTGGGATGCCCTGGGGTGGCAGGTCATGAGGCAGCCTTGCGCAGAAGTGCCTATGCCTCTGGTCTGCACGTTGCAGATTGATGCAGCATCACTGATCGCAGCTTCTGTGATGGCTGCGCCCTGTGCCCTTGCCATGGCCAAACTTGTCTACCCTGAAGTGGAGGAGTCCAAGTTCAAGGGCAAAGGAAGCATCCGCCTCTCCAGTGGGTGAGTGTGAGTAGAGGGGCGGTGGAGTGGGGCTGCATGTGTCCTTCCACTGCAGGGAAGCCATGGGGGCACTTTGGGGCACAAGTGGACACTGTGGGTGGCCCAAGGCTGGGGGAGCTTGTGATGTGCACACATCCATGGAGTGAGCACTGACCTGGCATGGGGGATGCCCAGCCAGATGAGTACATTGGGGTCTTTTTCCATGCAGGGAGGAGCAGAACATCCTGGAAGCTGCTAGCAGCGGGGCTGCCGCCTCCGTGGGGCTTGTGGCCAACATTGCAGCCAACCTCATTGCCTTCTTGGCCGTGCTGGAGTTCATCAATGCTGCCCTCCGCTGGTTTGGGGAGATGGTAGACATTGAGGGTCTTACCTTCCAGGTATCCACAAGAGCAGACCCATGGTCTGAGCTGCCAGATCCTGCATCCCCCACCCATCCCCACCTTTGCCCACTGCCTCACTGGGCTGCTGAGACCCTTGCTGGGTTTTTGGCAAGTGCTGGCAGAGGATGTCCAATCCGGGGGCTGTGCAGAAGGTCAGCTCTGAGTCATTCCCTTCTCCAATGCTTTTCCCAGGTGATCTGCTCCTATGTCCTCATGCCCGTGGCCTTTCTCATGGGGGCAGACTGGGCAGACTCACCGCTGGTGGCTGAGCTCCTGGGGATCAAGATCTTCCTGAATGAGTTTGTGGCGTACCAGCAGCTGGCCACGTACAAGAAGAACCGTCTGATGGGCCTGGACGAGTGGGATGGGAACCGGAAGCAGTGGATATCTGTGAGGGGTACCTGCCACCCTGCCAGGCACATGGCAGGGATGGAGCCAGCTGGAATGGGGCATGAGAGCTGGCTAGGCAGATGGGTGGTGGGCAGGCAGAGTATCACAGAACCATTAGGTTTGGAAAAGTCCTCTAAGACCATTGAGTCAGGATGATGGTGCTGGGAGTGGGAGGGCACCTACGGCCAGCTAGACTTGGATGTTTGCTAATGGTTGGGTGTGGGAGGAAGGAATCAATGAAGCGCTTTCCCATTTATCCTGCTCCTTGATGGGACAGATCACAGTGCTACAGGGCCCCTTGTCCCCCCAGCTCACCCTCTTCCAGGGAGAGCCTTCACCTTTGCTCCCAAAAATAGCTGACAGAGAAGGGGTTGGGGTGGGGGACTTCTCTCTATCTTGTCTATCTGGGACCTCCAATGCAGTGCTCATTTCTGCATGCTCTGGGGCTGCTCCTGGGCAGAGGTAACCATCCCCTCCTGCTGTGCCCTCCAGGAGAGAGCCGAGAGCATCACTACCTTTGCCCTCTGTGGATTCGCCAACCTCAGTTCCATTGGCATCACTCTGGGAGGCCTGAGTGAGTGTGATCCAAGTCCTGAGTGTCTGGGCACAGGGGAGGGGGATCCTGGGGCCAGGGAGCAAGAGCTCAGCTGAGGCAGGAAGAATTTGCTGCCCTCAAGCCTCCATGTTTGGTCTCTGCCAGGTAAGAAACAGGATTTCCATGAGGTGACCAGGATGATTTTGCACTGCACCCATGGGCAAGATCATGTGCATGTCCCCTCAAGACTGGGTGTCACCCAGTCACAGGGGAAAGAGCAGAGAGATTCCAGTGCTGGGAGTGCTCAGGGCTCTGGTGGATCACCCATGGGTGCAGGGTGGGCACACCACTCAGCCAGGACAGGCAGACAGCACACTGGGTGCTGGCTGGAATCACCACATCCTCCAGACAGCAAGAGTTAGGGTGGGTAGGGCACTATGTGGCAGAGCCAGCTCAGGCCTGAGGACATGTCCCTATCTGTCCCCAGCCTAGGGTAGAGCCGGAGCAAGGATCTCACTCACCCCACTGTCTGTTTTGCCCCCACAGCTTCCATGGTGCCCCAGCGCAAGGGTGACTTTGCCTCCGTGGTGCTGCGGGCCCTGCTCACTGGCATCTGCGTCACCATGCTCAATGCCTGCCTGGCAGGTAGGTCTCTGCCCACTGCCAGCAGGGCCAGAGAGATCCAGGGAGGGAAAGGCACAGGGCTGAAGACCCCATAAATGAAGGGTTCAGGGATGGAGGTGGCTGGCCTGCCCGCCATGGCTCTGCCAGAGCCTTCAAACCCTGCTCTCCCCTCATGGCTCTGCCAAGAGCAGCCCAAGCCCAACTCCTGGGGCCCCTCATCCTCCTCTGGGCTGGAACATTTCAAGGGCAACTTCTGGAGTATTGCAAGGAGCTCCCTGAAGTCTTGTGGGGTGAAGTGGGATGGCTCATGGGACCTGCAGAGCCCCAGGTACAGATCTGCAAGCAAGTATAGTCAGGGTGTGGGACCTGTGAATAGGCATGGGGTACATGACTCACAGCTTGCTTGGGTTATGGAATTTTGATCCATGGTCCCTCTTAAGTCCCACTAGAAGACTTTGTCCCCTAGGTCTCCTCCATGTGCCAACAAAGGTGGGTGACTGCGCAATGTTCTTCAGCACCGCCAACTTCAGCTCGACCAGCTACACTATGTACAGCTGCTGTAAGCAGCTCTTTGCCAGGTGGGTGTGAAGGGCTCTGGAGCCACGTGGTCCTGCCCAAGGACCCAGGTGGTGGGGCAGCAGCTTGTCCTGACCCTGTGTCTCTCCTTCCAGCTCGGTGCTCCAGAATGGGACAGTCTCCTTCACGGGATCCTGGGCTGAGCAGGCAGAGAGCATGCTGTGGCTCACAGAGTGCTGTGGGCACTACAACCGTACAGTGTGTGCAGGGACAATCTAGAACTGGGGGAACACCAGGGCCTGCAAGGCCTATTCCCAAAGGCAGAAAAAACCCAAACAGAAACCTGAGCGTTTGGTCTTCTTCACTCCAGTGCTGATGGACAGCTGCGTGCACCTTGCAACCTGCAGCCTTAGGTGCTGGCCCTCTGGACACAATGGAGCAGCTCCCAAATAAATTATGGCAATCCTTGTGTGCTTGCACTCAGACCCCTTCTGGCCCCTGACTATGGCTGTCCCACACAGCTCCTCTGCTGGAGCTGCACCCCATGCCTGCTGCAGACCTTGCAAGCTGAGCTTGCCTGCTGCCAGCCTTAGGCTGTAGCCCCAGCCCACCTCTTCTCCCCCACAGGGCACAGATGGGGTAAAGCCAGTGCTTGAAGATGGTTCCTTGCCCCAGACAAAGCCAACGCATCCCACTGTACTTGGGTGCACCTCTCCAAGAGGGGCCACAGTGCCAGGGAACAGGCCAGTCCTTCTTGCTTTATTGCACTTGAGAGCACCCAGTCGCAATTGCAGCCACATTATGTACATTGATATTTTACAGTCACTCAACGACAAAGGACCAGGAGCCCAGAATATGCCACACTCCCAGCCCACCCCCTTCCCTCCATCAGGCTGCACTGAGCCACCACTTGGGATCCCACCCTGCAGGATAATGTCACTGGCACCCAGCACCATCTTGCCACACCTCGAGGAAGAGGATGCTCTGCAGGGCGATGGACCAGACAGCTCCTGTGCCTATCCATCACTGCCTCGAGCCAGGGGTAGCAGGATTTGGAGTGGGTACTGCCAGCTGTCACTGCAGTCCAGCATGTGCCAAGCAGGGGTGATGCTAAGCACCAGACTGTACTGTGGGGTGAGGGTGTACAGGGTCTGTGTGTGGCAGGAGGGTAAGGAGGAGCAGGTCCTTGGCTGGCTAGACACTCCCACATGCCAAGGCAGAGCCTGGTATGGAGAGGAAGTCGCCCCTTTGCCTTGCTCCCAGGGCATGTGAGGTAGAGCACCCTTACTGTAGCACTGGTCACTATCCAGAGCAGCAAGGCTGCCCCCAGCAGCCACCCAGCAACAGGGACGCAGGGAGGGCAGGGGTGCAAAATCCCATCCCTATGCAGCTGCTGGTACCAGTGCAAACACTCCACCCTGGGACCAGCCAACACCCCGGAGCCCCACATCAGAGGAACCCTGCAGTAACTACTGGAACCCTCTGCTGGAAAAAGGCTGTGCCAGGCACAGGGGACTGCCTGGGCACTGGTGGGGTTCTCATCCTTGACCGCACTGGCAAGGCTTGGCCCGGTCACTTTATGGGGACACAGAGAGGGACATGAGGTGCTGGGAGCCAGGAGAGTATCCAGGACTCCCAGTTTGCTGGGGAGCCAGGCAAGGACATAGTGCCTGCAAAGCCTGAGGGAGAAGCTCTGCCCCTGCCTTAAGGAAGGCCTATGGAAAGTTGAGAGAGGGAAGCGAGTCCGAGCGTGGAGAGGCACACCGCCCCACGGGCTCCAGCAGCAGCTCCTGTAGAGAGACGCTGGGGAGGTGGCCTGTGGCTCACAGCCCCCACGGCCCCAGCCCAGCTGCTCACAATTAGCACACACCACACAATGCAAGCGCTGCAGGCCAGGCAGGAGCCCCACAGAGAAGGCCACTGCCAGGGTCTCCCCTTCCCAACTGGTCATGTGCTGGGCCCAGGTTGGGAGCCAGAGCAGGAATCTCAGCTGCAGCAGCTCTGACTACTGTGGGCAGCCAGCTTTGTTGCTCTCTCCTGACCTGGGTTTGGAGGCTGTTGGGGCCTCCCCTGTTTCTGCAGCTCTCCGGGAACCCTTGGGGCTCACAGCGGCCTTGCGGGTGCCCTGAGGACTTGTCAGCACCTTCTTCTGGAGCTGGGGGCTGGACTGGGCAGTCTTCCTGCCCAGGGAGGGACTCTTGGAGCCCTTGGGCTTGGCTGGCTCCAGCACCTTCAGGCCCAGGATGCTGCAGTAATGATTGCACCTGTGAGCGGCCGGGAATTGCTCCAGCAGGGAGGGGAAGCAGCTCTCCTTCAGCCCCTGGTACCTGCCAACACAGCTATCCTCAGCTCCTGCTTTGCACCAGGAGATGTCCCACCAGAGCAGGGAAGCAAGGATGGAGCCTGACCATGGTCATCACCACAGCCCTTGCCAGATAAGCAGCAGAGCTGGGGACAGCCAGGGCCACCCTGCTCCAGCAGCTGAAGTCACTCACCCTTTCAGGTTGGTAGCGATCCGCACGTTGGTCAACTTCCAGCCCACTCCTGTAATTTAAAAGGACAACCAGTCTCTGTCCAGAGAAGGACAGACACCAGCAACAAGGGCAGGTCGTTGCCCTGGGTAGAGGGCTCCATGGCATGGGCGGGGAGAAAGAGGCAGGACGGCAAGCCTGGGGCTTTTCTTCCTTTCCCAGGCTGGAGGGTGGTGACAGGCTATGGGAACCACACAGGAGATCCGTTTACCTTCCATGTCAGTCACAAGGATGTTTCCGTTTGTCCACTGGTAGACCCAATGCTGGAAGGTGCAGCATTTGAGCACAATCTCTGAGGTGCCTCGTGCCACCAAGCTGCCATCTTTCTCAGTGACACAGTACTGCTCGCAGGGCCTGCCGAGGTCCTCCTCCATTGTGGCATAAGGGATGTTGTTGGCCGGTCGATAAATCAGGTACAGTGGAATTATCCTGTGTGGGAGTTCACAATGTCAGCATGGATAACTCTCCCTCCTCCGCAAGTGCAGATTCACACCACGGTCCGCATCCCTGGCTTTTGCCTTCCTCCCAATATCCCTTCCACTTGTGCGAGTAGAGTGCACTGCCTTTGGGATGCCCCATCACCCACAAGGAATCTTCCCACTGACCCCTGCAATGCTCTGCCAGGGCACCAAGCCAGTGGAGCTGCAGCACATCACTTACTCAGGCACCGCTCCAAAATCAGGGATGGCTCGTGCCTCGGCAGCAAAGATCTTGCAGTACTCACGGCTGGAGTTTTGGACTTTACATTCCTGGAAGTACAAACAGAAGAGTCAAAACCCTGTCCCACCTTGCACCAATGCCAATTGTTTCCCTCTCCTGGTGGTCAAAGGGTGATGGGAAAGTCCTGAGCAGCTCCACATAGCTCAGAGAGAAGAGCTGAAGCCAAGAATGGCAAGGACATGTCCAGCCCCCTGGAATGTGGCTAGACCGCTCCAGAGCATTCCAAAAGTGGAAGGAAACAGCAAAAGTGGGAACAGAGCTGGGGACTGTCTGGGGTCCAACTCACACACAGGTGGGGAAGGTGGGAGGGAGAAAGGGGGATGGTGGCCCACAAGGATGCCCACCTGGATGGTGGTATCATAGTTCTTCTCGACAAGGCTGTTTTCATTCTTGGTCCCAAAGACGATGAAATTGTGCACTTTGATGATGCAGGTGTGGCCAGACTCAAAGACAGGCTCCAGGCCGTAGATGGCTCTGGCACGGCAGGCTTTGCGCAGGAAACCAGCACCCACTTCCATGTCCTCGCTCACCACACGCCCGAAGAGCTTATCCCCCCAATAGCCTGCATCAGCCAAACCCTTGGCAAACACCATGGGCGTCATCTCGATCTCCTCTCCAACTGGTGGGGGGAAGAGCTGGTGAGGGGGGCACGGCATGGGCACATCCTGCTTCTGCCCCAGAGCTGCCTGCCCCACTCAGCAAAGGGCAGAGTCACAGCTCATCACATAGCCCTTACCTTCAATCTCTTCCCGCAGGATAAATCCTGACAACACTAGAGGAGACAGAAAGCAAAGAGGTGTCAAGGTCCTGCCAGGATCCCATCCTGACAGGATCCTATCTTGCCCCATGCACTTGCACAACTAGGGATGGCAGGTAGGATGGTGGGAATCGCTCATGAATTGGCACACAGAGGCAGAAGCACCTCACAGAGGTGGTATTACAGAGTGTGCCAAGGCTCCCCCACTGCAGCCTGGCACCAAGCCTCTGCAGTTGGCCACACCACCCCATGGCACACCCAGGCAGCCGTGAGAGGCTGCTGAGGGCTCCTCACCTTCTGGGCTGAGCAGGAAATCTGTGGAGTCAGTGCCATACTCGTTGCTGATCACGCACCGATAGACCCCGCAATCCTTCTGGGATGCCTGCACAACAGCCAAAGCTGCCTGGCCCTCATCACCAGCACTGGAAAAAAAAAAGGAGCATGGCCACATCCCTGTGTGATGTGGGGGGGGACATGGGAGCCCTGTGACAGGCACTGTGGGTGGGCACCTTACTGCCTTTGGGGGCACGGAAGAAGGCTAAAAAGGAAGCCATTCCATGGGCAGCCCAGCTGCTCCCCCAGCATGTCCTGGCACCAGAAGTCCTGCCCTGTGGTTTGTACTAACAGAGATGCTCATCCTCCAGGCAAGCCCTGCAAAATCTAGCCAGGATTTGGCTTCAGACTGATAAAGGTACTTGCCCCTGAGTGAGGCTGGGTCAGGGCTTCACAGAGGGAAGTGGTGGGACACTCATCCAGAGACCCATTGGCTGAGCAGGCTCTGCTCTGATCTGCTGGAAGGCAATGGTCACTCCTAGCCAACTGTCTCAGCTCAAATATCTGCCCCAGAAGATAATTCCTACCCCAGAATCACTTAACTCACCTCAACTCATTATAAAGGGAGTTCAGGGGCTACCAATGGCATCAGGCGAAACCTAAGTGATGTGGATGATGCTTCTACACAAATCCTCTGGGCTTGAGAACAATTTGCTCTCCATAGAAGATCCAAAGCATAGAACCAGCCACCCAGCTGTCTGAATATGCTCTCCCTGTGCAAGGGCATTGCCAAGGGATAGACAGGGCACAGCCAGAGCTGCTTTTTCCCAGTGGTGGTTGCATGGAAGACCCTCCCAGCATAGCTGCCACCCTCACATGGATCCTCTGGGGTCCCAGTTCCGCAGTTCACATCCAGCTCTTGATTTCTGTGATGGGCATAACACCTATACCCTCCCCAAGGTTTGGGTACTCAAAGCAGACACTCCACATAGAGCACCAATAAGATAAATTTTGCAGCAATTCCCCATCTGGGCAACCCTTCCCTCCATGGATACTGAGATGATGAAGTTCACAAGGTACTGTGCCATGCACTGAGCTTCCCAAGCTGCCTTAGCAAGAGGGACACCTTCACCCTGGTCAAGGCAAGGAGCGGGATGTGACAGGTGACACCAAGGACTGTGCTGCCACGGAGCCGACACATTACCTCCTTTGGGCTTCAGCTACAGGGATCTCATCCTTGTACCACGTCAGCTTAGAATCACTCAGTATATTGAAGAACTGGCACCAAAGTTTCAGGTTTCCTGATGCATCGGAAAATTGTTCTGCCCTGATCTTACGGACCACCTGTGGAGCTAAGGACAGGGTGCAAAGAGACGGGTGGTGAGACACAGAGTGCTGGCTGCAGCTCTGGAGACAGGTCAGCCTACGCCCACGCTGCTGCTCAGGGCTTTGGGTATTACGTGTATGTCAGCACCTGTAACACTGCCTTCCCAGGGAAGATCTAGGAGCTCCACTGGGATAAACAGATGGGATACAATTGGTACAAATTTGTTCCAACACTGCAGGACTGCAATACCCAGTGAAGCTTGGCCAGAGGAAAGGCAGAAAAACACTATGGAATATTGGAGGAAACATTCATCTACCGAAGTAGGGATTTATCAAGGTTTCCCTTACTTTGCAAGAGTGCTGATTCCTGTGAGAGTATCACCTGGTTCCTGCAACCCCAGGATTACGCCTTTTTTAATTCAATGCCACAAAGAATCCAATTAGCATTGACCACAGACATGGAAGAGGAGCATGCACCCTGTGATGCCCAGTGAATCATGGAATCACAGTTTGGGTTCGAAGGGACTTTAAAGACCATCTCGTTCCAACTCTTGTGCCATGAGGAGGGGCACTTTCCACTCAACCAGGTAGCCCAGGATCCCCAACCAGCATCAGGCTTGATGAGGACCAAAACCAAGAGGATTCTATGATCCCTTTGGCTGGGGAAGCCCAGGCTGTGGAGACAGCAAGTGTCAGAGCTGCTGCCTTTTGCATTCCTCATCCCTCCCTGCACTGAGGTAGAAGTCTTGGGGAAGACTTTTGGCTTCACACAGTCAAATGCTGATGCTGAAAACCCTGCAAATGCACAAAACTCATGTGGTCCCAGCTGACTATCACTGGCTCCCTTTGTAGGCAACAAGGGAATGTGCTTCATGGGGATTCTCTCTTCCCTCACCTTTAAATGGGTTATTTGTTTTCTGGGACTCTGCTGGCTCTGCTTCTGGCTTAGCATCTCCAGGGACCTGTTCGTCACCACTGGTGTGACCTGCAGGCTCCTCGTACAGCTTAGGAACCTCCAATGTGGCCATCTTCCTCATGAGCGTTGGAGAGCACTGGTCTGAGGGAGAGGAAGGAGCTGGGGCAGGAGAATGCAACAGGGATGCATTCTTCCTGGACTGCCGTGGTGAAACAGTCGGACTTCTTGTGTGCCCCAGGCTCTCTGGGGTTGCTTCCTCTTCCACCCCCACCTGTTTGGGTTTTGGCAGGTATATTTTGCGCCGGGCCCCCAAAGCGAGCTCTTCTGGTGTGGCACAAGGTAGCACTGCTAGAGGGTCAGCAGGGCTCTCTTCAGAGCTCACTGGAGGCAAATCAGAAAGATGAGGAGCCACTCCTGCTGTGGGTATGCTGCCCACCACGATGGAGGGCACTGAGAGTGGGGACGGCCCCTCGGCCTCTAGAGTCCCCCACGTGCGTCTCTTTGGTGGCACAGGCTTGCAAGCCAGCATCTGCTTGCTGGTAACAAATTCCTCATTAATCATGCCTGTGATCCGTCTGGATGTCCTGGGGGTCAGAGGCAAGTTCTCCGCTGTCTGGAAGAGCTGGTTGTTTTGCACTTTTTCCAAAACTTTCCTTGAGGTGCGAGGGCTAAGGCCAGCAATGCCTATCTCTGGGATCAGGGCTTCCCCTGCATTTAGCTGCTCCTTGTCCCCAGAGTCAGTGTCTCCTTTTGTGGCATCCTTACTGCTATCTGACAATTTTAGAAGTAGAAGTAGGTAGTTCTTTAAGGAGGAAACCAGGTTTTTGTGCTGCACTTTCTCCTCCAAAGACATCTCCTGAGATCTCTCGGAGCCGGGCAGGACCAGTGGTACCTGTGGCTGAACCTCAGAGACTCCTTCCCCAGTCCCTGAAGACGCTTCTGGATCCTGGCATGGAGCTGTGGCTGTCAGGAGTCCTCCCTCCTTCCCTTCAAGTCCCATGGGCACCGGTTTGGCATTCTCCTCCTGTAACGTGATGGCTGAAAACATCTCTTTTGGGGCAGATACATCTGTTGTTGTGATTTCCGTTTCTCCCCTCGCAGGAGGCAGCAGCTGGGCTCCAGATGGGATCTCTCCTGCAGTGGCCTCCACCCCTGGGCTGCCATTAGCTGCCAGCAGTGCCTCCTGAGCCACTGATGGACTCACTGCAGGAGCAGGAAGCAGCTCTTCCTTGGCAAGAGGAACTAAAGCAGGAGCTGCAATTTCGGTGTTTTGATGGCCCAAAGGTGTCCCTCCTGCCTCCCTGTGCACAGCCCCAAGACATGGCTCTGCTGCATCACTCCCTCCTGTCCTCACACAAGGATGGCTCCCAGACAACTCTGCTCCTGCCTCTTTGCTCTTCCCATCCTTGACTGTCTGACATTGGATTTGTTCAAGAGAAGTGTTTTCTCCAGGTTCCTGAGGAGTCAAGTTTTTTGGCAATGACTCTTCCCCACCCTGGCTTTTGTTCTCTTGATTTAACAGTCCTTGCTGAGTCTCTCTGTCCTCAAGAGCACGGGAATGTCCTTCTGCCTGTTTCCTGGGAGGTGGGTGCTCCTTGCCAGGCTGTACATGGTCTGGAGAAGGTACTGGTGGCTCCTGAGACCTAAAACGAGGATTTGTCCTTTTCACAGCCCCCCTCGTTTCCTGGCAAACAGGCTCCTCTTTCCTGACTTCCTCTAGCTTACTGGCTTGCTGACTGGTCTCTTTGGTTGGACTGGAAACTGGATGCTTTAGGTCATCAGGAGACTGCTCCACTCTTGCTGCAACCTAGTTAAAAAAAAAAGAGAATTAGCATCATGTTACTGCTTGAATCTATGCAGTCGTACTTGTGGTCCACCTATACCATATGGCACTGCCCAGCTTCTTATTCAATCATGGGAATTACCCTGATAACAGTGGTTACTCTGTCATCCAGGGTCTTCTGGCTTCACCATCATCCCACAGGAGTGGGTCCCACCTGTCAGGCGGCACAAAATGTTTCTTCTTTCAAACAGCTCCAGCCCTTCTGCCATTCAACACCCTTGCTGTGCACAGAGGCAAGAGATCTGCCTTTCTAAATCATTCAGTGGGTTTTAATCCAATCTCCTCTGACTCAGTGCCTTCCCAAAAAGCGAAACTTTCCCATTTTCACCAGCCATTGGTGACACCCTGCATAAGTCCCTTGGTGTTTTTAAAGACTCAGTGCTCTCCTATCTCCACTGTGAGATGGGGCAATCGGCATGTCACACACTATCAGGATGAGGCTGCCCAAATGATTTATAGTGAAACTGTACACCCTGACGTTATCAGCACTATTCAACCATTCTGCTGCTCTGATGTTCGGGGAGCTCAAATGTTTCCAACCGCAGCTGCACCCAGCAGACGTGTCAGCAAGCTGCCTGCTGTGATGGCCAAGCCTTGCCCTGAGGAGACCTGCCGAAATCCTCCAGCCAATGAGCATGGTCTATTTTTGTAGGGGAGGCAGCAATACGATGCAAGCATCACCAGGACAATGGATGCACAAAATGCCCCTTCCACCCTGGAGGATCTGCTGCTAAGGATTTCCTCCTGAGATCCCCGACTTGAGTGTTAAGCCCCGCCAAAATTAATGCCATGGGAAAAGAGGGCTGTGGCACTTAGACCTCTAGTTTGTGCTGTCTTTGCTTCATTTGGTAGCTTGGGAAAAAGAGGAAAGGTAATACCACTCACTCAGCAAGGCCTTCCTCAGGCAAATAAAGGAATCATAGAATAGTTTGTGTTGGATGGGACCTTAAAGCTCATCTCATTCCAATCCCTGCCACGGGCTGGGACACCTTCCACTAGATCAGGTTGCTCCAAGACCCATCCAACCTGGCCTGGAATACTTCCTGGAATGGGGCAGCCACAGCTTCTCTCGGCAACCTGTGCCAAGGACTCACCACCTTCTCAGCCAAGAATTTCTTCCCAGTATCCCATCTGACCCTGCCCTCTGACAGTGGAAAGCCATTCCCCCTTGACCTGTTACTCCAGGCTCTTGCCCAAAGTCCCTCTCTAATTGTTAGGGCAACATGAGTATTGAAGGGCTGGGGTGGGGGAAGCACCATTAGAGGCCATTCCCACCCACGAAATTCAAGAAATACAATAAAATCATCAGTTTAAAATTTAGGCAAGAGTGATCACCATGCAAATCTAGTTTCTTCTCTGCTCTTGTAGAGGAGGATGTTCAGAGCCTGGCTACAGTCTGGTATTTTGCTATAGACAAATCCACCTCCGAAGAGAAGTCCTGAGCATAAGACCCAGCTGTGTCCCAAGGCTAGGAAAACACTCATGCTATGACCTTTCTTGTTTAAGAGAAAGAATAAAAAAGAAAAAGCCAAGTAACCCTTGTCCTGGGGGGTGAAAATATCCTGAAACATGCCTGGAGTCGTCCTAAAACAGCTTTAAACCAGCTTATTTGCTCTCAGAAAAGCTTGAGGATTTTCCCCAGCAGCACCAACAACTGAACCATTCAAATTCAAATCACAAGCATTCCTTTTTGTCTCCTCAAAGGCACACCAGCTGACAAGTCACAGGTTTCCCTCAGTGAGTGGTGTTTTTAAAAGAGAAAAAAACCTTGATCATGTCAAAGACTCAGGGATGACAGCCCAAGCCTGGCTGCTGCACACCAGCATTCTTCCATGTTTTTGAGATCGAGAGGTGTTAAAATGAGCAGAGAGCGGAGAAACAAGTGTCTTTGCCATGGGCTGGCCTGAACAGCAATAATTTCTGCAGCAGTATGTGATGCTGGTGGGTCAGGTTGAAGAAGAGTTCACAGCACTGTGCAGCAGCAAGGCCAGAACCCAGGTGCGCACTGCAGAATACAGCAGGTTCTCACAAGCAAAGCTGCACCCACCAATGGCTACAGAAATTTAAAAGAGGAAGAAAGGAATTTTTTTTTCTACTGGAGCACACATTGTGGATTTTTCCACATTCTGAAATATGTGCATTACCTACCATGTGAGAGGTGCTGCAACTGGAGCCTTGTCTGTATGGAAAGTGTGCACCTACCACAGCCCAAACTCCAAATCCTGACAGCACCTGCAAACTGGACTCAGAGAACCTTTTATGACAGAAGGGGTCATTAAAGAAAAATGGGGGAAAAAATAGTCTGGCAGCTTCCAATCTAATATTTTCATGGCAAATACTTCAGGTTAGGCGACAAAAATAGCAGTTGCTCTGAGGGTCAGGAGCAGGTGCTGTGCCCTGGTGCTTCATCACCACCGCAATGAGTCTCTCAACAGAGTTTTTCCAACAGGGATGGGCCAAAAAAATAGTCCAGACCTACGGTATACACATTGCACTGTAAACAGAACTCGAGGCCCTGAGGGTGCAGCTCATATGGTACCTCATCTGCATGGGGGCTCATTAACTGAAGCTCCCTTGTTAAACGGAACAGATGCCATCACAAGGCACCCACTCCCAGCTATAAATACCCATTCAGTGCTCCCTGCCGACCTGGTTTGAAAACATTTTGCATGAGGTCAGCCTGCCGATTAAACCGGAGAGCCCCAGGCCACCGAGACCAGCTGCTCAAATGGCCCCGACTTACATCTCTCACCACCTCAGCTGACATTTGCTTGGAGATGGGGTGGAAGCTCTGCTGTCTGGGCTCACAAAATCCAAAAGGCCCTTCTGGGTGCTTTCACCAGTGGAGACCTGCGGAGCCTCGGCAGCAGATCCCGTGGTGTACACGCAGCCTCCCAGGCCCAGTGCCACAATACAAATGCGCAGCACAGACATTTTCTTGTTGCCACCCCTGCGTTGGCTGTTGTCTCTCCTAGTTACCTCTTTGTTTCCCTCCACCTTCTGTTCTTGCTGCTGGCCTCTCTGGCCCTCGGACAGCACAGGTCCTGCCTCCAACACCTCAGAGGACAATGGAGCATCCTCTGTCTGTTTGCTGACTGCCACAGGCCGCAGGGTAGCCTCACTCCCGGCCTCGTCCTTGGCTCCCACCTCCTCCTTCCCTGCCGCTGGCTTCACTTGCTTATCAAAATACATGTCCTTTAAAGAGAAGTACACCTCATCATTGGTTTTAGTGTCCTGTTTCACAGCTTTCCCAGGCTCTTTGAGTTTTGGACTGGTTTCCACGTCTTGATCACTTGCTGCCCTCAAACGTGCATTCCTGCGTAAGGGGACAGGAGGAGCAAACCTGGGATTTGAAGATGGATTGGCCCTGTCTCTCCCACTTTCTTCTCGCTTAGAAACTTCCTGTGTTGCTGCTGAAGGACCCTCCACCTTCTTTTTCCTTTTAGCTGCAGAATCTTTTGCCCCTGGCTTAGTTGCCAAGTCCTCCACTGTCTCATAGATGTACGTGAGAAAGTTGTTCCTGTTCTCCCCACTTTCCAAAGTGGCATCTCCATTGGTGGTCACCTCTGCTTCCAGAGGTGCCACCAGTTTGTTTGGGAAGCCTGGCAGCGCACTGAGTGGCTGCTCCTTTTTCTCAGCAATATCCTTGTGTAACCTGGACTGTGAATCCGCGACGTGCACTTTTGCTTTTTCTTTTTTCTCCCATGAAGACTCTCCTGATTGGAGATTCTGATCTCTAGCCAACCTCCGCTTCCTCTGGAGTCGTTCAGGGCTCATTCCTTGCAACTTCTCCACTTCCACATTTTCTTTCCCTCGTTTCTTGCCCTGTTCTATTTCTTGCAGCTTTTCTTCAGCTTTTCTCTTGATTTTGTCAAACCACTTCTGATGGATTTTGAACTCTGTCATGGTTCCCACTTCCAGCACACCGGAGCAGGACACGATGCCTTTGTTATTTCTAGCTGAGGCCTGGTAAATGCCTGCATCCTCTTCTCGGCACCTGGAAATCAAAAGCTATGTGTGAGACATACCAATTCTCCCCAGGATGCCCACTGGACACACAGGCATGCATGGTCTCCTACTTCTTGCTTCACAGAGTCCAGAAGATGTGGCCCACGAGGGGCCCACAGGACATCTGGAGGCCTTGGGCTGGCCTCCCTCCCTGGCTCTGCCTGCTCTCTGCACTAACAGACAAGCAAGCTGGATGATAAATTTGCTCTAGCTCCACCCTGGGCTGTAACTCTGGTATGAAGGCTGTGATGGAGGAGGACCAGCACCAGGCAGCACCAGGCTTCTCAACTGTTCTTGGTCAGAGCCCTCTGCAGGATCTTTTCCTCTCAGCTCTACACAGCCCATAAGACATTCCTGTTCTTCCTCTACCCTACCAAGTTACCAAGGTCTTCCCACCCCATGTCACAGGCAACAGCACAAGCACCTGCCTGCATCCTTGCTGTCACCCCTTGAGAACATCCGACCTACAGAGATCCCTGCTCCTGGAAGAGGTGAGCCAGCCTCTGATGGACACCTGGAGAACAGCTGGGGGAGCAGAAAAGCTCAGACTAGAAGCACAAGGATGGCAGGGCTATCAGCAACACTGATATTCTGCATTTTCAGTCAGTGCCACACCTGTCTGACATCCCAAATCCAGGAGTCAAGGTGCAACAGGTCTTCGCCTGCTGGGGACAAGGTGTGCCTGGCTCTCCAGAAGCATGATCCTCACTCAAAGCTAAAAGAAGCTGGTAGTCATGGCTGGATAAAGGAGGCCCTTAGATTCCTCAGCCAGGGCCAAAGCAGCCCTTTCCATGGTGACAGCTAGGAAAGGCCCACCTGGGCCACAGCTGCAGCCTTTCTCTTGCTTAGGACACTCCTACTGTTTCTACCTGATTCCCTGGACTATTGTCTTGGAGGCAGATAGTGCTTTCCCCTTGCTCACCTTTGTCAGCCCTAATGCTCAGCACTGGAAGGCTCCAGAGAAGGACTTCCTTTTTCATTTCCCCTTGCTTCCAGCATGGCAGCTATCCCTGGATGCAGTAATGGATCTCGTACTGGTGTGACTGAGGGGCCACAGCTGGAGAGGAAGGGCCAGCTGTGAACTCGCAGTGGGGAGCAGAAGGAGCCAGCCAAGTGGGGGCAGGGGGGAACATCACTGTTGACAGCTTATCCAGCCACTGAGAACACACTCAGAACTCCCATCACCAAACCCAGCCACTCTCCAGCTCCTTTACTCACTTGTAGAGCTGCAGGGTGTGACGGTTTCCATGACGGAATATCTCGTACTTGGGTAAGCCACAATAGCGATCCATCTCCTCATCATCCTTGTACCACGTCACCTCTGGCTGTGGATACCCTGGGGAGGACATGGAAGGTACATCAGAGAGTGAAACATTCCACACAGGAGCACAGCCAGCATGGTATCAGCAGCAAAACAATCTGGCACACCAGGACAGATGCTATTCTGGGCTTACCACATTCCTAAATTGCACAACAGAAACAGTGGAAACTTAATGGGCTTATCTCAGACTTTTATCACTCCTAGGAATAGGGCTATTTTTGAGAAAAAAATCCCAGCACTTCATTCCTGAACAGAGGGGAGTGGATCACACGCTCGTCTCCTGTAACACTGGCTGGGAGTAGGTGAGCATGCCGTCACTTTTATGTGAAGAGGGATTTTTGATGAGACCAAGGATATGGCTGGAGAACAGGAGAACAGTCCCTCCATGGAGCTCTCAGCATTTTGCACAGTGTCACAGCCTGTAAGCTGATCCAAAACTTTCCACTGAACAGAAACAACCTTGATTGCATCACAGTCAGCTCAGTGTCCTAGAAATGTCACTTGACAACAGATGTCACCTGCCTTTTCAGTAGAATGACATCATGATGTGTGTGACTGGCTGGCTGGCAGGCTGGGCACGCAGCCATGTTCCCCACCACTAGCAGAGGTGTTGGATCAGCATGGGAGTACCACATGGACCAGTGCTAGCCACAGCCTTCACTGCTCACTGACGGCACCTCTAGCTCAGATTAAGTGCAGTTTTCATGCAAAGACTGCTCAAGCCAGCAGCCAGCAGAGGTTCCTGCACTTCATTCAGGGCTCAGGACACAGCAAAGCCAACCCCCAGGGCATGGGATGAAAAGTTTCAATGATCACATCATGCCTCGGCTATAGTGGATTGCTCAGCAGCTGTTTGAACTTCCAGCGAAGACATCTAAAGCTTATCTGCTGCAAATGCCCCTGCAGACTTCCTGTGGGGCCAAAGGAAGGAGTTCAGCAGGCTCCTCAACTCCACCAGACCCCAAGGATCACCCACAGCACCCCAGAATGTGGCAAGGGTCAGCTCCCATGAACATCCCAGGCATGGTGCTGATGACAGCTTTCCAGGAATAACCCAAGTGTCCCAACCGAATGGCTCTGGAGTAATGAGAAAGCACAGGGACAAGGTGCTTTCTGGGTACTTCCCAGCTACCAAGCCACAGGTTTCAAGGCTAACCAGGACCTCAAATGCCCTCCTTGCACCAGCCAAAGATATTGTCAGCCCATAGCAATGTCTGAGCCCAGCTTACTCCTGCTCTCATTAAGGTCCTAGAGTCCAAAAGCAGAGACTCATCAGCAGGAATTCACCCAGATTTTGGCCAACCCAATATGCCTTTGCCCAGAAAAGCAGCATATGCCAAATCTCCTCCTGTACTGCTTTGGCTCACCTGCTCCTACCCCTGGCTTGTAGTGGCTCCTCAGTGTCCCCGGGCCCCTTGAGGGTTTTAGTCCACTGGGACCAGACAGGGCTGGGAAGGTAAGCCTCAGAAGCTCTTCTTTCCTGTTCTCCTCTATAAGTATCATCCATCCCCATAGCCCAGACACCTCACAGACTGGATTTTACTCTATTCTTCCTCCCTCTCTAAGGTCTGTTAATCTGCACTGCCCCAGCATCGTCCCTCTTCATCCTTGCTGTCTGTACACCTCTCACATGCTTTGCTGCCTCAATCCCCTCCCACTGCTGCCATCAGCAGCTTTGGCTTTCTGTGCCTCATTTCTCCTTTTCTGCAGGAAGTCAAGCCATGACTTTCTCCCAACACCCTTCCAGCAAGGCTCTCTGTCCTCCTGCTCTGCCCCACACTTGTCACAGCCTCTTCCTTGCTGCTGCTCTGACCCCCAAAACCAGTTTCTAGAGATATGCAAAGCTCTCAGGTACTTGTGGCTGAAAAAAATGAGCCCTGAACTGGGAACTGGAGAAAGCCATGAGAGCATTCCAATGATGGGATCATCAGGGATTGACGCTGCTGCTTATATTTTTCATAAGATATTAACTATTGGCAGCAGGAGACTGGGCTGAATGAGCCGGTGATGAACTCTTTCTGCTCTAGGGATGATGAACAAAACAACTTCCATACACAACCTCACACTGTGCCCAGAGCAATCCAACCCTTCCCAAGGGCTGTTCTGCAAGCAAGACCTTCAGGAGGCCCCCACAGTCCATCTTGCAGGGAGCTGGCAGGTAGATTTTCCTGACACCCTAAGAAACAGCAAACACAGCCCTTCATTCTGGGAACTGCCAGTGGATAGTTTCCGAGAAGCCCTGTGATGTCCCCCCGTGGCCTCCACAGCTGATTTCCATTCCCAGCTGACATCTGCCGGAAAGAGCTGCAATTTCCACAGTTATGCAGTGCCTAGAGGGAAGGCTTTTCCTCCTGCTAAGCTTAAGCTCCCTTTGACCTGTAGCACTTGTGTCCTTGAGGCTGCCTGCTTCCAGGAGCTGTGGCCATGCCAGCCCAGCCATGCCAGGACCAGCTCACACTGCACGCTCCAGCCTGCAGCCAAAGGGAGCTGCAGGCAAGTGCTGGCTGGAAGTCTGCAGGCAGGCGGATGCTGAAAAGCTTCCTACCTCCCACGCAGGTACAGTGGCCCCAGCTGCCTGTCCAAACACTATCCATCCATCCCCAGGGGCCGTATCAGAGTCAAGCAGAGGATGGAAAGATGCCTGTGCAGGGACGAGTCGCCCTGGCATGGGGAGGGGAGCTGCTGCTGATGCTGCTGACATCCATCTTTGGACTGCTGAGTGAACGAATTCCCCCGGTCTGGGGCGGGGGTGAAAGGAGTCAGGCATCACTCCCGGCACATTCCCTGCAGGCACAGCATCGGCAGCTTGTGCAGTGGGATGAGGTGGAACTGAGAGCCTCATCCATGGGCATTGCCATGCTGCAGGCACCAGATGCCCACCTTCAGCATGAGACACCCTGAGCAGCCATTCAGAGATCTGCAGTCATCCTTCTGAAGCCCATCGCTGCCGCAGCCCCCCCGTGCAGCTGGTGCTGAGAGGGATTTGCCAGCAGCTGGGCCTCTGCAGCCCCTAGCCAGAGCCCCACAGCTGCAGACAGAGCGGTGCCAGGCGCTCTGGGGATGAGGGCAGGCATCCACTCCACATCTTCAGGATGTGTGTCTTCCAGGAGCATTGCTCCAGCATAATGGCCAGCCACCACAGGATCCTGGAGACTTTTCAGAGCAAGGATTTTTTTTCATGGAGTTTGCCAGGTTTAGATCAAACATTCTTTTTTTGAAAGCTGTCAAAATCTGAGAAATCTTCAAAGCTTGGTGACTGTATCCAAAACAGTTCTTGAAATATCTATCCAAAACAGTTCTAAATATATCTATCCAAAATCACCCAGAGAAACTCTGTTTTAAGTCACTTCCTTCTTTTTTTTTATTTTTTGAGGGCAGGGAAGGAGGGGGAGTTAGTCTTCTGAAACTTGGCAAGGTGGTATGAGTTTAGAACCGTTAAACAATCTCCACAGTTACTGCTCTACACAAGCTACATAGAGTGGCGGCTTCAACAGTCTTGGCAATACAATTCAAGGGAAGATGTTACCCTTTCTGGCTTCATGGATTTAAACCCCTCCAGCATGCAAGGACAAAGACTCTTCTAGCAATGCTGACAGGAGGGACAGATACCAAGAGCAGTAGCTCCCCATGCCACTGTGAGCAGTGCTCATTCACCATCCTTCTCTTGTCCTTGGCACCAAAGCCAAACCTCCTCATCTCCCAGCAACACACTCTCTGCTCTTGTAGTCACTACCCCATCCCCAAACCCCTCTCACAGCTCCTGCATGTCTCCAGACATTCCTCATCCAAGCACTTCAGTCTCATCCTTCAAACACTTTCCTCAGAGAGTCACCACAAATCACTGCACAGCAAGTGAAACTCCTTTAACCCGATTAAAAGCTGCATCCACTAAGAATGTGACTGTCTACTCACCCTACCCCAACTCTCTTCCCCAAGCCATGGGCAAAGCCCTTTCCCCTCTGTACTCTGCAATAAAACCATGGAGGCGGTGATGGGATCAAGCTCTTGAGACAATGATTTGTGAAGCCAGATCAGAGGGGTTGAACCCAGCTAAGGAGGGCTGAAACGGCACCAAAGATGCAGCTGTACAACAGTGGGCTGGTGCTGACATACGATGGTCTTGGCTAGATCCAGCCATCACCTGTCCTGGCTGGACTCATTCCCTAATAAGCAGCCAGAGACATAGGCCCCTTCATCCAACTCCCCCCATTTCAGCACCAGACATCTCTCCTTCCCAGCCAATGCTATACAGAAGCAGCTAAAAAGCTGGAAAATCCTTGTGGCAGCACCTCCATGAAGGGCCACTCTGAAAGAGAGAAGCCCAATAACCACTCACTAGGAATGAGCTCGAGACTCTGAAGTCCAGACAGACCCATCAAGGAAAGCATTTGGTGCAGAGACATGGGATGAAACTGCACAGTAAATGGAAATGTTCTTGTTTCCTTTTTCATATCTCTTAGAGAACAAAGGAAACAAATTTTGTCTGAAAAAAGAAAACATCTCATAAATGATGCAGGATTTGACCCCAAAAAACCCAAATCAGGCATAGTAGGGACACCAATAGCAGGCTGAACTAGGCATCAGGAGGAAAGGAAGGTTTGTGCCCCCAACACACAGGAAAGTGCCTCTGCCTGACCTGCTTCTTCCCTGCCTTCGCCACTCCGCACATTCTGGAGATTGCTTCTTCAAATACTTTCTGTGTTCCTAGGACAGGCCCAGCAAGTCCTAGTCCAAGTATTCCCATATGTAGGACTAACCTGTAACTCTCATTATTGGTGAAAAAGCAGAAAAAAATTAGTAAGTTGCTATTGTAGGTCACGTATCCATATTTGTGGCTTGACCGTCAAAACAGGAGCAGATGACTGTCTGCCCTTTGCCTCCATCAAAGTGTCCCTGGACTCCAGCCACAGTGCTGGGACTGAACTGGTTCCACTCTGGTCACTGGCCAGGGATGTCACTGCCATTTCCATGCTCCTAACAACGCCTCCCAGTTGAACACAAACATCATGGCAGGGCAAGATACCGGAACTACCAACCAGACTCTGCAGAGTATGCTTTCCACCTCCTGCTCCTCTCTCCCAAAGAGATCCTGAGCTCCTAAAGCAGTCCATAGGACCACATACAGGAGATGTGCATCTGGCAAAGGTGGTCCAAGGCTGATTTCAAAAACACTTTCATGCAAATTACTAAGTGCATAGAGACATCCCCCAACCTAATCTACCAAGCACAAAAATATCATGACACATGCTGAAAGAGACTCATTGACAATTTCCTTCACTTGAGTAGAAAATGAGGCCAGTAACAGGTCAAGTTTTCTGCCCGGTGCAACACCCCAGGAAGAGATGGAATTTGTTGGAAGGAACCATCAACCTCAAAGGTGCAGCTGGTGAAGATTTAAGCCAGTGAGAGAAGCCAGAACTTTTACTCTGGATTTCCCAACATACCTAAACATTTTCTCACCTCTGACACTTGCAGAATGGTGCATTCCATGGTACTGCACAATATGTCAGGCTTTTGCTTTCAGAAAACTTAAACTGAGAAGAGCCCTTCTAATGACTCTCTAAATAAAGTGGTTTGGACGCATCTCCCAGCAGCCCCCTTTGGCTCTAGAAGGAGCAAGAAGGGATCTGCTGAAGTTAAGTCTCAATAAAATCAATACATCAGTTGTACCCTGGCAAGTCCAGAAGGTCAGCCTTCAGAACAAGGGAATTCGTAGGAGAAAAGCCAAGAATTCATAGTTGGCGGCTCTTGGAAGGACTGAGACTGTGCTTCCTTATTTCCAGCCTGTTTCTAATAGCAAACCAGATTTTCTTAGGAAAGCTTTGGTCCTTGTGCCTAAGAGGCTCACTGGATATACTCTCCTCCTTCTAAAACTTACCAACTTGTTTCATGTCCCTCACTGAGTAACCTCTAGGAGAAATTAATACAAGTGAGGTCAGGAAGGGTCATGGAGCTGTTAATGAGTACATCAAGAGCAGATGTTTTAGAGTCTCCATACTTAAAGAACAAAATCTCATCAGCAAAGGAGCTACTTGCGTCTACACCAGTGTCCTGCCATGCCACAATGCCTTAGCACCAGCCCTCTTTTCCGGCCTCTCCCTCCTCCTCTTCTTGACTTAACCCCTTCCTGCCCAAGGGGAGATTTTAGCTCATTGGGCAGTGACCAGCTTTTATTTCAGATGCTGACAGACACAGAAGTTTATCACTGATATAAATGCAGCTGTGCTCCAACCATCTACAGCCAGCAGAGTTGGTTCCAGCACAACAGCCTTAGTCTTCAAAACTGCACGTTCCTGAGTTATGGAGTCCATGATTAGAGAAGCAGAGATTAGGGCAATAAAATGTAGCTGGTCCAAGCAGTAACCAGCATATCCCATTTTCTGGTCTTTCATTTGCCTTGTTTGAGATGTTAGCTTATGCCTTTGCCTCTTTACACTCTCAGGTGTTTCCCCCCTCCCTTAAATTGAAGCTAAAATCATCATGCAACTGCTGAACCTCTCCTTGGCATTCTGACAACAGAGGGCTTGTTATCCTTGTTATCACTTGCTGCAGAGTTTAACTGGCGCAAGTCCAGCAGGTGAGGCAGGATCAGGTTATTCACTGAAGACACTGTTACCTGTCACTATGCACGTGAATTTAGCATCAGAGTCCTCGGACACAGAACGGGATTTGATAGTGGTTTCAAATAGTGGCTGTGTTTCCTCCGTCAGCTGAGAAATGATTGCGCAGAAGGTGCTCCTGGAAGATTCAAGAAGCATTTCTTAGAGATAAAAGCACCAGAAAAATCAAAGGGTCCACCTTGTGTCTCACCTCAGCAGCCTGTGTTCTCGTTGTCAGTGCCCTCTTCCCTCCCATCATCCCTTCATTCGCTCACAAGTCCAGTCCAGTGTCAGGGCATTTGACTGATTACTCCCTCCTAAGATGACTGTCAATTTAAGGTGACACTCGGGAGCCATTCCCTTTGTCTTAGCCCTTATGGCTATCAGAGCAATGCATGTTGGCCTACTGGATGAATGAATTTGAGCTCTTGATTATACCAAAACATCTCTTTGGCCAGCTCGCAAGCTTAGAGCTCCGCCTAAGTCAATTCCCAGTTCCAAACCATAAATGTTTCAAGTGTTGTTCTGTTCACTGGGATTTTCTTGTATTTGTGAAGAATTCGTGTAATTTCAGGCCAGGTGTGAACTGAACGTGTCTCCTGAACACAGCAGCCCTCTTAGAATGAAGAAAAGCTGCCAGCTGTGGGACAGCCCACTGAGGAAAAGCTGAGTCTGGCTAGCAGCTTTCTGAACCCAGGAATTATCTGGGAATTCCCTGTTTAACTCCCCACTGCTGCAGGTAGGCACTTACACTCCCTCCTCCAGGAGTTCAGGCTCTGACATTGAAGCTCATGCTGAGACGCCTAAATAGCCAGAACTATCCTAACAGTGCAATCGATAATGCTCAAAAGTGGATCATGGATTCTCCAGGTATTTCAGCACTGTTCAATGAGTGCAATAAATCACCATATTCATCTAGCACTGCCAACTCTGCTGCAGCATCACCGAGAGAGGACCCAGAAAATCTGGGCTTTCTTAAATAAAGGGAAATTATTTAATTCCAGACTGGGTTTTCATTCAGATAATGCTGAGGCTCTTGGAAGGGAAGAGCTTCTTATTTCATTTTTTCCTCTGCAATTAGAACACTACACATTTACAATAGGAGAGGGGACCCCAAGGTCTACAGTGCAAAGACAGTGGGAGAAACAGTTAATATTGCAAGAGAACCAGTAGCTGGCAGCTCTATTTATATCATTTTCAGCAGTGAAAGACATTCCTTAAACAAGTGATCAGCTTCCAGAAACATGCAAGGGGTGGAACAAATGCCTAAACCACTCCTGACACAGCTCCACCATGAGCAGAAGGGCTCAGAGTGTGTGGTGAGGGCTCTGTGAGGAGGACCCCAGCCACACAGGCAGGTCCAGCTTGCAGGCAGGATGCTGGTGCTGCTGCCACTAATGCTCTACCTGCTAAGGAAGTAAACTGGTTCAGGGCCAACCAAAAAACCTCACATTTAGCATGACCCAGCAAGGGCAGGTGCACCGACAGGGACTAAGCACGCATGGCTGAAGGTGTCAGGAGAGCTACAGCCACAGCAATTGCCTGTTTCATCCACCCTGAAAACTTACCTGGAGGCTGCAGTGTCATTATTTTCCCTCTGCCTTCCTGCTAGAATGTAAGAGATACAGGCAGAAGAATCCCTGAGTAACAACCCACTGGGATGCAGCAGGAACCTCACCCAGCTCCCAGGCACCTTGTGTTGCATGAGGGTCAGGACAGGGGAAGCTTGGGATGTTGCAAACCTGATTCATCTACTGAATGAGGGTTATAATCATGGTCTGTATTCAAATACATGTGTGGGATGGGGTAAAAAAACAAATTCTGCAGCTCAGACCCTTTTCTGTGGAAATCAATGGTTACTAGGACAGTGGCCCTGGCAAGCAACACTTCACTGAACTGTAGAGCTAGGAAAAGGCTATGGAAGTCAAAAGCTGTTTCAACCAGAGCAACCTTTCCAAATTCCAATCCCAGGGAAAAAATGTCCATTTCCACGGAGCAAGGCAGACAATCCAGTACAAGGCAGTTACTGGTAGGGTTTTGATGCTCCCTTCAGTACAGACCCCCTGCCCCATACCAGTAAATGCCTTTCAGATCCACATAATTTCCCAAGCATCAACCAATATTTCATACTCCAGCAGGAGGGCAACTGGATCAGCATCTTTTAATCAAGTGATGCACACACACATAGTGACACTTGGGACCCAGTTTAATCCTGGCACCATGCCACTGGCACCAGCAGGCTGCACCAGGAATAAGTCTGGTCCACTCAGTGCAAATCCCACAACCAGGTGAAATACATACAGCAAAGGCTACTGAATGGCTTCAGAAAGCAGCTGTGGTCAGAAGCTGGGGGCTCCACAGGCTCAGCAGATGAATCAGAGACTTGCCCAGTATCACTTGGCAGGAAGCCTGGAAGGTCTATTGAGTCTTTCAAAGAGACCATTGTGTTGGTCACAGCAGGATTTGAAGGCTCTGGCACTGTGGAGCTCTCAGCTGACTCACTCCAGCTGCAAGGAGGCGTGTCCAATTCAAACTGCTTTCTAAACCAGTAATTCAGAGTATTCGAGGAACTGGACACAAAGCACTAGCCACTTTTTTCTTTGGGCCTTCCTGGAGCTGCATGTTTGGGGCAGAAAAAGCCCTGGAGCCTAGAAGAGACCCCTGGCAATTCAGTAGCCTTTTCAATTAAAGAGGGATTTCCATACAAAAGCCTGCTGGAAATGGAGATTTGAGAAGTGTATTCCTCTTGTTATGATTTTCTTCTTCTGACTTTTTGGTTAGAAATCCCAGAGCTATAGAGGTGCTCTGGAGAGGCCTTTCCCTCCACTCTCATTCTTCTACTTGCCACTCCAGCAAACCAGAAATGCCAACTGATTTCCAAATGTGTTCTTTTGCCAAAGGCAAAATACAGCTGTACAAATGCATTTTGGGGCAGAGTCCAAGTGAATGAGGATCCTCACAACAATGGCAGGGGGAAGAAAATTTTTTTCTTTTTATGTCTCAGGGCAGTCACATCCAATTTTTACTGTCTCTGTATGGAAGTCTCACTTTAATATAAAGAAGTAGCTGAACATCCATCCTTCGGCTAAGAAAGAGAACTATTTCTAGCACCTTAGTACAGGAATTATGATGAACATTCACTTTACTTTCTCCGGTTCAAGCAAGTATTAGGGATCAAATCATGCAGAATGAGGCTGTTAGATCACTTCAGGGCTCTCGACTGATTAATAATTAGTACCAAAGCATTACAGGTTAATTGCATGCAGACAGATTCAGAAAAGTGTTTGGTCAGAGCAGTTTAATGCAATGTAGTTTTACCTTCCTAAACTGGAGGGAGAGAATCTGCTGCTTGATAAGCTAAGCAAAAAACAGCATAAAAATCATTAGAGAGAGAAGCACGGAAAGGAGCTGAAATAAACAAACTGGTACTGAGACATATTAATGATGAGTCATTTTGCAGAGGTCAGAGTTCCTATTAAAAGAAGGTACAGCTGCCTTAGGCTGCCTGCCAGGACGAGCAAGCCACATTGTCAATTGAAATCAAAGACTGTAAAAATGAAATGGTCGTTAACCGCAGAGAATCAGTGTCAGGACATTTATACAAGTAGGCTTCCAAGAAGCAGCACCTTGAGCCTTCCATGCACCATCTGCAGCATTGTGCTCAAAGCAGGCAACTCCACCACAGGAGACGTCCAGTTAAATGCAGGTGGGAGTACAGATGAAACCAGCCCAATCCTCTGCTGGCAGGCAGGTGGCCTGAGCTGGGTGCCCTCTGTGCTTCCAAGGACAGCTCCTGGGAGAAGCTGAAAACTCTCTGATCACTACACATTGCTTTCCAGCTCGTCAATCAAATCACTAAGGTCTGGCAAAACATTAAAATAAAATAATAGAAGTAGACTTTACAAGAATCTATAGGTTTTGTTTTCTTTGTGGGAACATGTAGCAGCATTAACCAATTCAGGGAACAAAATCAAATACGCAAGTCCTGCACAAGACATCTTGATGAGCTACTTACCAGTGGTCACCAGCTCTCCCAAAGGAGTGTCTTCATGGACTCGTGTCCTAGCCAAAGGGCCACATTGCTGGACTGTGGCAGCAGCCCCTTGCAGGCTGCAGGAAACAACCTCTGTGCATTGACCTGCAGCAGTCAGGAACAGTTCCTCAAGCCTTGAGCTCACCCACATGGCAACCAAAAGTCTAAAACTAACAGGGACAAGCTAGTCAGCAGCACGTAAGCTCAGTGATTTAATTGCACTGAGGTACATGTTATACCTATGCAACAACCTCACCATACAGCCCTGGAAATGGCTGCAGCGTGGGCATCCCCTCTGGGATGTACCAAGCCAGACTGCCACATCTGTACATGCAGAGAGATCAAACCTTCTCAGCCCTCTTCTGAAGACCAGTGAACCACCAAACTTCAGTGCTCTAGGATGGTGCTACAGAAGACAGCAGAAAGAACCACATGGAAGGCCACCTGAAGGTGTACCACTTCAGGTCTCCTACCCAAACGTGTGAGTCCCAGTCATGTGGAAGCCAGCAGGAATCCAAGTCTTGCCCTAAAAATGACCACAGAGAGACTCTGAAAACTGTTCCTGCCAACTGCTCCTGTACATTCCACCTGTGGAGGCAGAACCTCCATGTAAACACAAAGAAAAAAAGCAGTTCAGCTTGAAGTCCTGATACTTTACACAAATAATTGCATATTTCCATTGAGAAGAAAAACCTGAAGGGCTCTCTGACTCTTCTCCTTCAGGAGAGCAAAGATAGCAGAAGTTTTGTACTGTTGCTCAGGAGCAGCTTTAACCCAACAAACATGGGTGGCACCTGGCCTTTTGGCAGCAGCTTCACCCTCTCCACCCCCAGCCACGCGATCCTGGTCTATTCCCAGAGCCAACTGCAGGTCATGCAGCCAAAGGATGTGCAGGTTGGGTGTGATCCAGCTGGGAAAATCAAATGCTCACAGTAACAGGCTGAGGATCACTCACTCACCTGATCCATCTTTCATGTGCTGTGCTGGTCCATGGGAGAAGCCAGACAGAGGAGCTGTGTCCTTCAAGCTGTGTCCTTCTACCTCTTGCAAACATCCCTGTGAGCTCCATGTCCTTTCTGGCACTGCCAGGCACAGCTTTGCATTACCTGCCTTACTGACCAGCACCTCACCTTGTCCTCAACACTCACAGACACCCTCAGAGCTTCTAGAGCTCAAATTGTACCTCATACTGCTCTCACCCTGTCCCAACCTCCTGGGGATCCAGGTTTCTCCTTCCCACACTCCTCCCAAGCACAACCACCCCAGGTGATCCCAGGGGCAGCTGTATCCCTGTGCTCTGAGCTGGCCTCGGGCACCTCCGTCTGTCTGGAAACAAAACTCAAGGGTTTATCTTGTCTCAAAACATTCTGCTTACCACTGCAAAGGAAAAACATCTTTTTACCCTCCAGGAATACTAAAGAGCTTCTTCAGGAAAGTTCCCAAAATCCTTGCTAGCTAGAATGCTAGTGTAGGCAGTAGTGTGATTTTAATCATGATTTCTTGCATAAGATAAACAGGGATGTGTCTTGGCTCATACGTAAAGAAAATAGCAAGAGTCAGAACAAAGGCTGCCTGTGCCATGAACCCATTGCGCTCATGGATGTGATCAAACAGTAAGTACTGATAGTGCTTTTTTTTTTAATCCTCAGTATTAAGACAACATCAGCTTTATTCACTGCACACCCTGAGACAGTGCTGAACACTGAACTGAGGGTCTCTTGAGGAGCCTTGATATTATCAGAAGAAAAAGGCCATCATGTATTAACTGAGGTTTAACCTCAATATGCTAAATTTGTTTTTCAGACTAAAGATTTAAGCCCCAGAGAGCATGATCAAATTGTGGATGCTGCAGCCAGCACAGCTCTGCCTGCAGGCAGCTGGCGCTTCACTTCAATTACGTTCCAGCATATCCATGTAGAGCTGCGACAGCACAGCTACATCAGAACCCAATCTACCCCACTGGAAACACAGGGCTCCTGAGCAGGGCACCAGATGCTCCAGTGTGCCTGGTCTGATCCTCTCTGGGACTGGGCTGTCTGTGCTCCAGGCTCCCCAAGGACTTACTGGCACACACAGCACAGGGCTCTGCTAATGAAATGCAGCACCAGCAGCAGATGTGTCTCCCTCGAGCAAGCTTGGGGCCATTACAGTTACTGGATAAAATGCTTATGTTATCCTGAGGAACACATCTGAAGCAGTGAATCGAGGCCTCAATTATAACCTTTCCTTCTACTGGAGAAGTGGACTTCAAAAAGATCTGCTCCAGGCATGTTGAGCACCAGTGGGATGAAGCTTCTTCAGGCACCTCACACTGACAAAGAGAAGCTCAGCTTTTTATAAACTAGTTCTGAAAATACAGAACTCTTCTAAAGTGCTGGATCATCACATTATACCTCTCTACTACATCCCTTCTATCAGTCTCAGTTCTTCGTTAAATTTAATTTTATCATATGCTTTCAAAACTCCTTTGGCCATTTATCATCTTCTTAAAGGTTTTAGCCCTTCAACTACTCATTTTCTTTGGAAGTGAAGACAGCCTTCCCTGTTTTTCATGCAGTTACCAAATTTCAGTCTTGCAAGGGCAGGAGACAGAAATGTCAGCACCACTCACTTTTTTTAACCACTCAAGTTGATGGTCTGGGCTGGCATCCACTGGCACTGAAAAGTTAACTGCTTGAAAAACATAGATTTTCAGTTTGGCACCTTTTCTAACGCTCTCATGCAATCACCCATGAAATGACTCTCTTTCAGTATTATCACCAAGATAAAGAAATCTTTCTCCTTCCAGTTCATTCCTCACATAGAAGTGAACAAGAGCTCAGGCTCAAGACTTAACAATGGCTCCATCCTCATGGAGTCCAGCCTAGACTCGAGCTGCTTGAGCTGCAGCAGTGATCAATATTTTTCAGTGCTCTTCCACAGCATGAAAATTGACCCATACAAGCTGTCCAGTGAAAGAAAAAAGCAGCAAAACGTGTCCATGACAGCAAAGCTGAACGTCCAAGGTATGTTTTGAGGGAATCAGCACTGCACAAAAGCTCCTTGGGAAGTCCATAGAGAGCCTGTCCATCCCGGGAGCTGGACAGAGGGACTGGCAATTCCCTACAGACACTCCCCCTCACTGCCTCTCTGATCCGTGACATTATTGGGCATGTTTTGCACATGCAGACTTCCAAGTGTAAGGTTTCCTATGAACTTGTCTGCCTTCAAGGTTAATACTACTTGAGACAAATACAAGCCACTCAGAATCCCGCCTCAGCTGTCAGCAGTGAACCCTTTTCAACATTTAAAAGCCAATACTGAGGCTTTCATGTACACATGGTCGTGCTCACGGCTGCTTTCCTGCCATGTGTCCTGCTCCTTATCAAGCACTCCCTGCACACACAGAACGAGTATGATGCTGTTCATGCACCATGGCAGGAGCTATCAGCAGGCCTGTGATAAAGCAGCTCTGAGTGCTGTGCTGCTGTACAAGACACATTGTTATTTTACAGACCGGGAAACAGAGGTATTGAGTCTTTGCTTGTCAAGGTCATAGACGAAATCGATGTCAGAGATGCAGAAATGTGGCAATTTTTTCTGCAGGTCATTTGCTTTTTGCTGAGATTAACACAGACTTGTGTGCAACAATTCAGGGCTAGATTTCATTAACAAAGAAAGTGGAAAACAATAAATTAAGTTACACATTCCTGTATCAGCCTCTGTAATGCTCTGAAGATGGCTCAGATTTGTGTATTTTAACTCTGAATTATTGCTGCCTCTATGGCCCATATTAAACTTAGAAAGACACCAAGGAATGAGAAATGGCAAAAAAAAGGCAAAGTAAATATTGGACAATGAGATGCCCAGGAAAGGTGACATTCTCCTGGCAGCTCACTATGCAGAGAAAAGAAAAAAATGAAAATAAAATTGCCTGTAACAGCCCTTCCATCTTCCTCTTCTTGGACCAGGTGTGAAGTGTGAGACTGAGTCAGTGAGAGATAACAACCTCATTCACTCAAGATCTCCCTCCCCTCATTGAAAGAGAGCAAGGGTAGAACACGCTTTAATTCCATCTCCTAGGAACTGTCTCTGCTGTGGCATGAGAGGTGCCTTGTTTGGAGATGATCACACTCTCCCCTCTGCACAATGGTATCGCTGGCCTGGGAAATATCTCCTTTTATGAGGTTTCCAGAGAAGAGCACAGTTCTCACATGTGATAAGCTCTGTATCTTAACAGCGGCCCTGAAGGACATCAGCTCATCAGACTACATGCTTGGCTCCACTTGGCTTTCTAGGGGATATGGATATATGGACAGAAGGCTATAGAAAGGGAGCCGAAAAATCTCCCTTTGGAATTGTTGAGGATTGCTATTCAGAGTGCACAACTGCCGAGGAGCCCCACTGAAATGAGACATCACTGTGCAGGTAGTTACAGCAATGGGAAACAGACACCTCTGTCCTACAGGTCACAAGGTGTGGAGATGAGTCATTGACACCTTTAGCTTTGCCTTTCCAGTGGGTACTGGCTGTCCCTCCTTCCAGAGTTTGGGACACTTCCATGCCACAAATCAAACTGACTGAGTGCTCTCAGGTACCTCAGCTGGCACCTGAGCAGGGGGTTACACCACTCCTTGCCAAAAGCAAAGCCCCGTTGGACATTACAAGTGCCCAGCTGCTAAAGAGGGAACTTGTCTGAACTAAATCTGCTTTTCAGGAACCAAGTGCTCCTCAGTTTCCAGCACACTTTATTATAGCAACAGATCCTTCTCCTTCATTTGATATTATGTGCAAAGCAAGAGGGACAAGATTGGGAATTGTTTCCAGCCAGAAGAGCCAGGTGCAAGGCCCTCTCCTGAGCTCAACTGCCACCCCGAGCAGAGTCATCCAAGAAAAGATCAGAGGCAATGTCACTACACGCTATAAATATCTGCATACGATGCAGCTATGACAGTAGAAAGATATTCAAGGAAGGAAGCAATGCTCTAACGAGACTGAGGAGCAGACACATGCATGAGGTAAGAGGTGCTGATCGCTTCCAGCAGAAAGGTTTGCCTAGCACTCAGATGAAGATTTTATATAAAATTGCATCTCTGTGCACAATACATTCTCCAGACTCACTAGTTCTTACAAAAAGGACACCTAAAAAGATGTTTCGAGAGCTGTGGCCCATGAATGCAGCTAAGGCAGACCCTAGAAAGGATTGACAGCTCTTCCTCTCACTTCCTGAAATAATTATAGTCAAGTGCTTTGAGACATAACAGGTTTGTTTAAAAAAAGCAACCCCCCCCCCCAAAAAAAAAAAATCCTGTCAGCAGCCAGAGCAGAGGGCAAGTCACTGTGGCCATAAGCTGTTCCTCACACTGTCCAGTATAAGGTATGTTAAAAGATCAGCAAAGGAAAGACACTGAGCTGTTTGCTCACAGGGAAAATCCTTCCAAAAGACTGGTTCCTAAGGGCATGAAGAGTAAATACCCTGAATACTCTGTTTAACAAAAGGATGATGTTCTCTCTACGGCCACTTTCAACACCTCTATTATTCTGGCCCCCTTAGCATCACCTCTGGAAAATTATACAAGTTAAAACCCAGAAAAACAATGTTCTGGTTACGAAATTAATATCCTTCAGTTTACATGACATCCCTTTCTTCCAACAGTGTTAGGGAGACCAAGTAAGACCATCCAAACTGCCCTCAACACAGAATCACAGAATGGTTTGGGTTGAATGGCACCTTGAAGCTCATCTCGTTCCATCCCCTGCCATGGGCAGGGACACCTTCCACTATCCCAGATTGCTCCAAACCCTGTCCAACCTGGCCTGGAACACTCCAGGGATGGGGCAGCCACAGTTTCTCTGGGCAACATGTGCCAGGGCCTCACCACCCTCACAGGCAAGAATTTCATCCTAATAGTCCATCTAACCCTGCCCTCTGGCAGTTTGAAGCCATTCCCCCCTGCCCTGTCACTCCCAGTCCTTGTAAAGAGTCTCTCTCCATCCTTCTTGCAGGCTGCCTTCAGGTACTGGAAGGCCACAATTAGGTTACCCAAAAGCTTCTCCAGGATGAACAATTCCAGCCTTTCCTCATAGCAGAGGTGATCCATCCCTCTGACAATCTTGGTGCCTCCTCTGGGCTCGTTCCAACAGCTCCATCCCTGTGCTGGGAACCCCAGAGCAGAATGTGTTCATAAGTCACCCCAGAAGCAGGGATTTACAACCTTCCTTTCTTTTCTTAAAGATCTCTCCACATCTTTATGTACCTCTATCACGTTACCACACTTTCTAGTGCTTTAAGAAGTGGTGAAGAGAACAGGCAAATATTTTGGTTAAACATAGTCTATACATACATATAAAGACAGAAACAGAGAAACCTGAAAAAACACGCATTTTCTTTGGCTCAGAACATCCATTTTTGTTTTCTAACCACTACAGTAGCCTCCCACAGCAATCTTGTGTCTGCATCACTTGTCTCATTGCCTTTGTTAGCTTCAAACCCAGCAAATCCAAAACCATTCTGTGTTAAAGAGAGCTGCTCAGTGTTATCTGCTGTTCTGCATGTTGCTTATTGTGCTTTTCAAGTTCTCCCAGGCAAGCTCTCCAGATGTTCCTGTATTTAATTAAAGTCATAATTGCTTTCTGAAAGTCTCGCTGCTACACCATTCCACTCACTTGCTTTCCAGAATTGTTATGATACATTATTTAATTACAACATAAAAAGCTCCACTTCATTCAAGCCCTTGCCCTGCACCTTAGACAACAGTTTCCAAAAATCCTGGCTCAAGTCTTCAGCACTTGTAGGGCTCTGCAGGAAACCAGACTTTTACAAGTTTCCTCCCTAAGTCATTAGAAAACCTAGAAGTTGCCATGAACTCAGGGAAAGGTCAATTTTGCCATTTAGCTATTATTTAGTCACTGCTTCTTACAACAGAAGGGGGCAAACAGTGGAGTTAAGAGACAAAATGAAATTGCCTTGCCACAGGCTTTAACGATTATGTACATAAGTGGTTGGAAAAATGATTGGAGAATTTGTGGAAACTGAATGTGCTTCTGATTTAAGTGGGGCAGCACAGAGTCCCTTTGCCAGCACTGGGCTCCCACAGATGGAAATTGGGGTGCAGACATGGCAGCATTAGGTTGACAAGTTCAAGAGGTTCAGGGCTCAGAGTTCTGCAGCCATGGGCCAGTTTTACCACAGCTGAGCCACAGCCTCAAGTGGTGGTGCAGCCAGAAGACACCAGATGCACTGCCTGCATAGGTGCTACATTGCTCCATGCCTTCCTCAGCAGAGAAAACTGCAGGAATCCAGCTGGAAACACTGAAGGTATTACTTGCAGGATGGATGAACCCTCTTTTATGGTTAAACTGATTAAAGCTGCAATTTGAGTGTAGTCAAGGAAAATAAAAGTTAAGCTGCAGGCAACCCAAACACCTCAACGTCTTCTTTATTAAAGCCTCTCTCTGCTTGTAATCTGCAGAATGGAGTCACTGGGGTCAGTTAAAAGATTTCCTGTCCACAGTATGATCTGAGGCTGCAGGCTGTGGACCCTATATGGGCATTTGGTGGTGCTGAAGATGTCACAGCATGCAGCCAGTCTGCAATTAGCTCACGGCCCAGCATGACCCGATACCAGCACAAAGCAACTGAATTTAGGCAACTTCACTTTGGCACTACCCCAGTTTTAACACCTGACTTCCAAGCAGCACTTTTTTGATCTCTTTTGGTCCTGCGTTTATTTTTATGAATGTCTGACTCCTTGAGGCATCAATGCTTGACACGCTGGAAATGGATTATTTATAAGCCGTCAGCAGGGAAGAGGCACACTCATTTGGAGAGCTCATAGACTGAAGAGCATTCCCAGTGAATTCAAAGCAATTTCAAGGCTTTTTTGAATGCCTCACACAACCACCGACACCTTGGGTGCTGCTGGCACATCACCCTGTAATTCTGTGTTTGCTAACCTCAGTCAGGCTCAGCTGACAGCATGTTTATCATACTTTCTCCCTGTGAACAAAGCCTTATTCCTACCCCAGACCCTCTGCCGGAGGCCATTCCTGACGCAGGAATGTTGATCTCACTGCTTCTCAGCCCCTATCTACATTGTAGAAATGCCTTTTTGCAATAAGATAAGGCACCCTCGCACAGAGCCCAGCGGGCCCCTTGCTCTGTCTGGGGAGCCACTTCACTACAATGAAGGCAGGAAAGTCAGTGCTGTTCCCAGAGTTTAACTGGAGACACTCATATTTGTCAGGATTTCATAATGACAGCTTGGACTGAGACTTCACTGGGGTCTGTAGCTTTCTCGTGAGGGGAAGAGGAGAGGCAGCACTGATAAATCTCTGGTGACCAGCGATAGGACCTGAGGGGCCAGCATGAAGCTGTACAAGGGGGGTTAAAATAGATTAGATTATTGGATATTAAGAAAGGGTTCTTCACTCAGAAGGTGGTGGTCACCAGAGCAAGCTCCACAGGGCAGTAGTCATGGCCTCAAGGCTTCCAGAGCTCCAGAAGTGTTTGGACAGCCAGCTCAGGCATAGCCTGGGACTGTTGCGGTGTCCTGTGNGGGTCCTGCGGGTGGAGCCCATGGCCGGAGTGCGGCTGCCCGGCCCCGCGGCCGTCGCTGCCCGCCCTGTCCCTCTGGCCGCCGTTTATAGGCGCCCCGCACATGCCGCTGTCAATCGTGACGCAGCGGCCGCTGCCCGGCCTCCCCGGGCCGGCTGCCCGGCCTCCTCCTCCTGCCAGCGCTGCCAGCGCCAGACAGGGTTTTGAGGAAGAAGTGAACTTTTCCTTATAATAACCCTGCCACCACGGGAGACTTCTCACACCTCAGAGANTCACTGGGGTCTGTAGCTTTCTCGTGAGGGGAAGAGGAGAGGCAGCACTGATAAATCTCTGGTGACCAGCGATAGGACCTGAGGGGCCAGCATGAAGCTGTACAAGGGGGGTTAAAATAGATTAGATTATTGGATATTAAGAAAGGGTTCTTCACTCAGAAGGTGGTGGTCACCAGAGCAAGCTCCACAGGGCAGTAGTCATGGCCTCAAGGCTTCCAGAGCTCCAGAAGTGTTTGGACAGCCAGCTCAGGCATAGCCTGGGACTGTTGCGGTGTCCTGTGCAGGGCCAGGAGCTGGTATTGATGATCCTTGTGGATACGATATTCCACGATTCTATTCTATGATTCCGCCACTTCACACACCAGCCCGGCCATACACAACGTGCGACTGCCGACAGGCCCTGACCGGCAATTGCTGCGACATCCCCAGCTCTCTTTGGGGAGGTGAGGGACTGGTCTACAGCACGCCAGCTCCCCTGGAGAGCCCGAGCCATCGCTTGGTTTTCTCTCCTGGAGCAGCTCCCCGGGGATGGCCAGGCCCATTGGCTACACCAATTCCAGCTGGCCGACCCCGCGCTCCCTCTGAGGCCGGTGTAGTCTCACGGCTTGGGTGAGGGCCAGGCCGCCCTCCCCGCTGCACCCGCGGCCGGTCGCCCCAGAGGATGGTCGGGCACTGAACACTCTCCAGAGAATGGTCATGGCTCCAAGGCTGCCAGAGCTCCAGGAGCTTTTGGACAATGCTCTCAGGCACAGGGTGGGATTGTTGGGCTGTCCTGTGCAGGGCCAGGAGTTGGACTCGATGGTCCCTTCCAGCTCAGGTTATTCCGTGATTCTGTGATCTCTCAGGATCAGCTACAACATCCCCCACTTCCTTTAGGCACAAAGCTCCCACCCTGGCTGGCTGCACCACTCTGTCGTCACAGCAGTCACATCCTCGCATCAGGGTCTCATGAATTGGCAGCTTGTTTTTTATTCCAGAATGCCCAAGAGAAAATCTGTGATGGAATTCATTCAGTCTCCATTAAAAAAGCCCAAAAGAGAGATGTAAAAGGTGGATACATGTCACAAACAATTACTAGCAGTGATTTAATATCAAATGAAAATATAATGAGTAATAAAATGGAATTATTTTCTTGTTCTACCTTTCTCTTGCCTGTCAAGTTGCTGCATCATGACCTGCAGACACATCACTGGTGGCACTGCATCCCTCCAGCACTGGAATGACGGATGGAGCAGATTCACTGTGGATTAGCTGCCTGCCCATGGCTGCACAGCAGCGATTGCAGAAGGAGCAGGGAAATGATGGCAAATTGCTCCATTCCAGGAAATACAACATGATTAGAGCTGATCCTCCCTGGGCAGGAGAGGCAGCAGATGTGGCAGCAAGCAGCAGGGCAGGTGATGGATCAGTTGGTGCAGGACCCTCCTGATTCATTTTCCTCAGCAAATACTGTGATTTGGAATGTGACTTTGGATAGGGACTGGCACCAGGGTATGCACAGACACACAGAGCGTGTGCATCACCTATACAGGTGACACAACAGTGGCAGGTGATCACATTATCAGGCATGTAAATTGCAGGATTTGTGATGCCAGAAAGGATACTTGATCTTGGCAAATGCAAAGGAGATGGACCTCCTAAAACATTTGGATGTGGTCCTAGGAAATACAGAGAAGGGTGGTCCCAGATGGCTGACTGAAGACCTCACCTTCACCGGGCAGTGAAACAGCAGATGAAATTTCATAAAATAAATGTAACATGATCTATGGGGGAAACCACAATACTCATTTTCAATAGGCAGCAGTGGGCTCTGTGTGAGCTAATGTCACTTAGAAATAATCCGTCTCAAACAGAAAACAACAGACCCCCCAAAAACCCAAACGCAGGGCTCAGAGAAGGGCAGCAAGGACGAGCCAAGGTCCAGACTGGCTGCTGCATGAAGGGTAACTGTGTGGACTGGGACTCTCCAGTCTGGAAGAAACTACTGAGGTGCCCATGACTGAGGTATACACAGCTGAGAGGGACAAGGAGAACAAGCCAAATTAGCAGGAGGTAAAATAAGTGAAAGGGAGATGCTTCTTCCCTCCCCTTGGCTTTAGGCTACTCCCACATACATGCCTGTGGCTGTTCAATGTCAACAGGGATTAATAAAATTCAGAGGACAAATCTGTGGAAAGAGAATCTCCGGAGGTTTATGCAGGATGAAGATATTACCTTCAGTTCAAGAAATGTTTGAGCTGCCTAAGAATATTCAGTGTGTGCGTGCCCTGATCTCACACCCTTTGCTCTGCTCTGGCTGCTGCCCAAATGTGGGAGGCAGGATGCTGGGCTGGGAGGACCCAAGCTGGCATTCTCCTGCTCCCATCCCTTTCTCTGGAAGGAGAAAGAGGACTTTCAGGTCCCACAACTTCAGGAAACCTGAACTGAAGTCCCAGCTTTTGAATTACACATTATTTTACCATGAGCCCAGTCTCCTGGTGTATTGATCTGATGGAAAAGAGCCCAGACTATCTAAGAAGGGTGTCCAGAACAGGTATGGTTCTGCCTTGGGCCTGGAACTGTGTCTGGTTTCAGATTCCCAAATACAGGAAAGACACTAATATGCTGGATCAAGTCCAGTGAAGGCCACCAAAAAGATTGAAGGAACTCAGACACTTGACATAGGAGAAGAGGATGAGAGAAGCTGGGTTTTAGGCTTCAGGGAAAGGCTTAAAGGAGACCTCCTTGTTTTCTTCACTACCTCATAGGAGGGCACAGACTCAGAGGTGCAGAGTGATAGAAGGAGAGGCCAAAATGCAAATGGCAAGGAGGAAAGTTCTGATTAGATATCAGGAAAATTACTTGCCCTATGAAGGGAATCAAGCAGTATCACAGGGACCCAAGAGGTGAGCAATCTCCATTCTGTGAGACAGTTGACTGTGGATGGGACAGGGTGCTGAGCAGCTGATTGACATCCTGCTCAAACTGGGGGACTGGACCAGAGACCCCCAGAGCTCCCTTCCTGCCCTGGTCATACCATGGTTCAGTGCTTCACCCCGTCAGTGGAGAGAAACCTGGATGGTGAGCACAGGTTTAGCTCAGATGTGATGAGAAAGAGCCTGCTGTGGTGTTTGATCCTCCCCCCAGATGCACAGGGGTTATATTCTTTTTCTGCCCTTTCAAGTTCTGAATGGTTCTTGTGCCTGTCGCCTGCTGAGACAGCTTCCTCTCACAGCATCTGCTGTCCTGTCAGTCTGCTCAGAGAGTGACAGTGCCCTCTGCTCCTGGCTCTGGGGGAAAAGCATTCAGCTGCTGGAGCATGAGCCACCCAGAAACAAGGCTTCAGACCTCGTTAGCAAAGCTTTCTTCCTCTGCCTGCAAGTCCAGCACCAACTCATACAGTCACAGATGTTTTTTCACTCTCACACAATTTACTGTCCCCTTTCCCATCCTGCACCCCTAAGTTCATCCCTTTCTAAAACGACAGGCTTCTTCCTGCACTCCGACAACAAGCTCTTGCCTCTGGTTCTTCCCCAAATAATAACAGATGGTGCCAGGGCAGGGCTCTGACAGAGGACGAGCACAATGGGCTTTCTGAGGAAGTATTTGGAGGAGGATTCTTTCTCTCAAACTTGGAGAAATGGTCTACAGGGAACGTAGCAACCTCCAGCTGTTTGAAGAGATTCTGCATCAACCAGAAGTGTCATCTTTAGCTACAGGAAAGTGCTGGGGTTAATTTAATGGTCATTTTTGTTAGCTACGTGTGTTGCATAGATAATAACTCTGCAGTATATGCCACAGAGGTGCTGGCACATAGTCAGCCAGAATCTTCATTTACAATAATTTATAGATTTTCAACCTGCAAGGGTGTGTTTGCAAATGCCTAGCTGAACCCTCAAGAATATAGGAAAAAAGAGGGTCTGTGTGATCTCAGACAGCTGGGGAGATGAGCACAAAGGAAGGTCTTATGCTATACATCACCTTTCCTGTATCCATGAAAAGAGAGGACCAGTCCTTTTTGGAGCAGGGATTGCTCTGGGTCAGATTGAATGGAGAGTGTAGCAGGTTTTCCTGCCTTTGCAGTGTAACTTTCCCATTCTGCACAAAGGAAAGGACATGGAGGGAGAAAATCCTTCCTCAATCCACCAGCTGTGTGTAGTTTGGCTTTTTCCTACCACTTTCCTCCCCATCTGTTAGAAAAGCAGCAGTTAGAGGTGCATCCTTCAGCCTTGCTTAGTCCCTCTGGCCCTATGGCACAGCTCAGCCCTGCCCTGGCTTCCATAGGTCATGGATCCACAAGCACTCAGCTATAATTGCTTCTCCCTGCCATCCTGATACCCCTGTTTGTGCCCTTTCATGCTGCCTCCTGGGAGAGATATCCTTGATGGCCTCACTTTTCCTTGGTCAGCCCATGGCTACAGGGTAGAGAAATTTCAGCAGCAGAGTGAGAGTGTTTCACAGCCTCCTGTCTAAATGGTCCATGGTCCCCCTCATCCTGAAGTCCTGGTCCCTGTCTGGCACCATGGGAATCTGCTTCCTAGGACTATTAACATGGGGAGAAGACAGCTAGATGTGAATTTGTCTGCCCGGAGAATGGGAACCTTGTCACTGCACATCCTGAGCCCAGACCTGCTTCATTCCTCCAGGCTTTGTGTCACACTCCCTTCCCAGTCACTTCAAAGTTCTTTGGGAATGACAGTCAGTCACTCCCTGGCCACCCTCTGTTCTCTCCACTCACTATTTCCAGCTAATTTCCTTGTAGTCCTACTGCCTCCGGAAAGGTGATGAGTTTTGGGTTAATGAGCTTGACCTTGCCCTAACCTTGTAAGTGCAAGTCTCAGCACAGCACTGCAGAGTCCTCCATCTGCCCTTCTTTCCCAGAGGGGCTTGTGCAACCTCCGGAGGGTTGGCCCAGCACCACTTCCCCTGGGGCCCTCGTGACGCCCGGCCCAGCTGGCGGGGACTTCTCGGAGGAAGCGTGGGTTCTACGTGCCCACCCGTGGGAGTGCTGGCTCCACCATGAACCTTTCGGGCTGTGGTCCCCAGGAGAGAGGTGAGTGTGGCCATGGAGCCTGGGGGGTGTGGGCAGGGGGCAAGAGTGGCTGTGTGGATGAGAGCACGGGTGATTGTAGGGAGAGGGGCAAGGACACCTGTGGGGATGCAGGTGAAGATGGCTGTGGGGATGGCGGAGGGAGGGAGGTGATATGGGATATCATGGGGATATGGGCAAGTATATCCATACGGGGGTGGAGGGCAGTGTGGGGAGGAGGGGAGGACATCTGTAGGGAGAGGGGCAAGTATTCCTGTAAGGAGTGGAGGGGACACTATGGGGAGGAGGGGAGGACACTCCTGGTTAGTATTTGAGGTCAGCAGTCAGAACGGGGACAAGGACACCTGTGGTGAAGGGACAAGGACTATTGTGGGGACTGGGTGATGTCACCAGGGGGGTTGGGGGTGAAAACACCCGTGGGGAGGGGGTGAGGATATTTGTGGGATATGGATAAGTACACCTGTAAAGGGGCGGGGGGGAAG
>VZTZ01038362.1:424264-460598 GCA_013400955.1 Drymodes brunneopygia | reverse complement strand
TGGGGAAGCCACCTGTAAGGAGTGTGGGAAGGGGGCACCACGGGAAGGAGGGACGGAGCTGGGACGGCGGCGAGGTCACCAGTGGGGGTGGGCGTGAGGACACCCCTGGGGAGGGGGAGAGGTCACTCGTGGGCATGGAGGTGNAGGTGCCGCCGCCGCGTCCCGGGAAGAGGAGCCGCCGCGGGCCCAGCCGGCGGCCACCCAGGCCGGGGAGGAGCCACCGGAGAAGCGATGCAGGAAGGTGAGTGGCCACGGGGCACGGGGCAGGGTGACCGTGCCACCCCTCGGGCGCTTGCAAGAGTACCCAGAGGAGCCCCATGTCATCCACCCACCCACCCATCCTTCCATCCACGCATCCTCTTGTCCTTCCACCTACACATCCATCCATCCATCCATCCACCCATCCACCCATCCACCCATCTCTCCATTCTATGGGCATAAGAGCATCCCTGTTCTTCCAATCTCCCTTGCCTGCTGGGATGGGCTTCCCTCTTGAAGCCCACCAAGCTTGGCCACTGGGTGAGAGTGAGATGCTGGGCTGTGACTGCTGTGTTGTTTCTACCTGCACATGCTGTTTCTCCACAGCCATTGCCATAACCGAGCAGCCAGTCTCTGTCTCTGTCCCAGTGGGTTACTCCTTCACGCTGCGGTGCCGAGCCCAGGGACGCACCTCACTGCAGTACCAGTGGTTTTGTCAGCACCAGGTAAGGATGGGGTGGCCCTGGCTGTGGCACCAGCCTGGGTCCCTGCACACAGTGGGGAAGCTGAAGTAGGGGGGAAAGCAGGGGTTTCCACTTTTGTTGCTCTTACAAGGGGCTTCCTAGTGCCTTCTACTGCCATCAGTGAGGAGGGAATTGCTGCCCATTGCCTATGCTTTCCCTTTAGTCTGACTGCCGCCTGATTCCTGGAGCAACCAACCAAGACTTGCCCATCGTTGCAGAGCAGACCCAGCTCTACACCTGCAGAGTCAATGACCTCCACAGAAATGCCGTCTTCTCTGACTGGGTAAAGGTAGAGGTCCATCAGTGTGTTGCCAGAGGTACAAGCCTGTCTTTTACCTTCTTGATGTATTATGGAATCACAGAATGGTTTGGGTTGGAAGGGACCTTCAAGATTATCTTGTTCTACCCCTTGCCATGAGCAGGAACACCTTTCACTAGAGCAGGTTGCTCCAAGCCCCATCTACATGCACCTGCACCTCATGCTAGCCATGGGCTTCCCAGAGTTATTCTCTATTGGGACTGGAAGAACCCCTCTGACTACTTCAAAGCTGACCAAAAACAACTTGGGGTGTGGTTGACCTTAGAATGTTGACTGTATCTTTGGCAGGAAAGGGTGAGGATCAGGTTTGGGAAGCCAGAGGCAGGGCTTTGTTGTGGCATTTATTACCATAGGCGTTGCTCCTAACGGTTCCCTGCTCCCCAAGGAGAAGGGTGTAGTAGTGATGGTCAAAAATGACACTGTTTGCTGTCCCTGGAGGGAGGACCAATTCTGTGTTGCTGCCTTGCAGGTTTGCCCCCTCGGCTGTGGCGAGGAGAACCAGTCATTGTCCTAAACCCCAGCGAGCAGCGGGTGCGGGTGGGGCAGCCGCTGCAGCTGCAGTGTGCTGCCATGGGGGTCCCAGCCCCCAGCTACCAGTGGTACCGCAATGGGAACCTGTTGGAGCAGCAGAAGAGAAAAAAACTCTGGGTAAGATTTTCTGGGGGTAGTTCAGGAGCTTTGGGTGCTGAGGTGGGTAATGGGAGAAGCTGATTGCTGTGTTGTGAGAAAGCTCTCCACATATCACCCCCCTGCTTTGGTAGCTGGCTGGATGACTGCGTGAAGGGAGAATATGTTTTATGGACTTCTTTCAAAGTTGTGGATCTTCCTCTAAGAGATAACCAATGCAGAGATGTGTCAAGGGCTCTCAGCACATCTCTTGTGCCCTTTTACAGCAGAGACATGAGAACAGTTACTGTCTGTGCATGCAGGGGACTGTGGATTGATGGAGCTGCAGGAATACTGTCTGCCTGCTGGAGACCTAGAAGGAAATGTGCTTGGTCCTGACAAAAAAGAGTCAGGGAGGCAGTAGAAGGGCTGGCTTTATTTTATATCTCTGGCTGAGTGTAAATCAGCGCTGTCTTCTTGAATCTAGAAAGGAGATTTCCTTCCAGGGCATCACATGAAGGGTGCAAGGACAAGATATCCAGTCTCTTCTCACTAGTGGTCAATGGTATTACAAATGGCCTTAGATGGCATTACATGGTGGCCTTAGATTGCAAATCTGATGGGAAATTTCAGTCTAGGCACTAAGAAGAGGTGTTTTCAGAGGTGGATGGTGCTGTGCTGGAGCCAGAAAGGCAGCAAGGTGCTTGGAGGTGTTCAGGGCTTGAATAGACAGAGCTAAGTCCACCCTGACTCAGTGGTGGCTCAGAGAATCTTCCCTCTCTGACCAGGATCCTGGGCTGGAGAACCAGAGTCCTCGCCAGCTAGTACTGCTCTGGTTCGTGTCCCTGTCCTGATTCTTTGTGAGGCAAAGTCTCTGCAAACAGCAAGAAAAATACTTTTTTTTTCATGAACATGAATGTCTTTGGCAGATCCTGGCAGGGAGTTTCAGATTTCCACCATAAATGATGTGATTTAACTTTTGATCTGCCTAGATCAGCCACACCAAGGTCAGTGACTCTGGCACATACCTCTGCTGTGCCTCCAACAGTCACGGAGAGCATTGGAGCAACGCCGTGGACGTCCACATCGGTGAGCAGATCCAGCCCACGTCACTTTGCTGCACATCACCTGCTGTGAGATGTAATTAGAGGGGACAAAGGAATTTGGTGCTTTCTGGAGGTGCTGAGCTGTTGAACAAGGACCATGATAAATAGGATTCCTTGATATTGGGGCTCTGAGGGAGCAAAGGGAGCAGTGGCTGGAAAAGCCCCTAAATGCAGTGATGTGCTGCCCAGCAGGTGGGATGCTGCTGGGCCCTGTAGTGTGTCAGACACTTGCTGTGGAAGGGAAGGCTCAGTGCTCTCACCTGCTCCCTGCCATTTTCTTGCCATGCCAAGGTGCTGCTGTCACAGTTTCAGGCCAAATCACAGCAGGCTCCTGTGGCTGTACTCATTTCCAGTCTCACTCAGATTAAGGGATATGCTCAGATACAGAGCTGGAGAGGATGATGTTTGTTTGGGAAGGTTCAGGTCCCTCAGGCTGGCATCTCGGGACTGATGCTGTGTGAGTGATGGATCCCAGGGAGAGGATGTGTCCCCACTGCCTTGGGCATGCTCCACCTCTGGCTGCTTTGGCTCTCTGCCTTTACCCTGTGTGAGGCAGGAATAGCACAGGCTGACTTTGCTGGCTCTTTACTCCATCTAGAGATTTTTCTATGCCATAAGCTTCTTATCCTGCCTTTTAGGCTGGCTTTAAAATTTCTTCAAAGTGCAAATTGATCTTGTGTAGCCAGAGAGCACTCTGCTAGCCTCCTCACAGCTGGCAAAACACATCCTGGGGGGACAGACAGTGGGAAAAGGACACCAGATTGGATTGGGTTCAATGTGTTACTGCTGGGGAGCTTTAACATGCAACAGGTGCCTCTGTCAGAGGCAGAAAAGGATGAGCAGTTTTGTTCTGTGGCTTTTCAGCCATCTCTGGTGCATCAGCAACACTGATTCAGGGGCCAAAGATCTTCCAGACCCCTGAGATTTATGCAATTTATCCTTAATTTCTTCTTTTAGAGCATGTAGGGTTCTAGAATTTTCTCTTGGGTTGGATTTTAAAATTTATTTCTGATTTAAATAGGGAAAGCTGGAGCTGTTAGGGTAATAATGATTTTAAGAGGCTGGAAATGCTCAGGCAGGAGAGCTTATGGACTAATGTGAGTGGCTTTTCTGAGCCAGAACTGCTGAAACAACTGGGAAAGGCAGAGCAGGGAGATAAAAACTCTGGAAATATTATTGTAATCAAAAGCAAACAAACAGCCAACTTCCTCTGCGCTGGACATTTCTGGGGAGAAACTTTGTTTCAGAACTTTTATTGACCTTGTGTTTCCTTTGCTTTTGCTGCAGCGAGGAGGCAGGTGAGTAACATCAGGTACATGTTAACCCTCCTTCCCTGCTCTGGCAGTTCTCCAGGCTTTGCCTCCCAGTTGCTCAGGATGTCATAAATCAGGCTGGATTTCATAAATCCTCCTAATGTCAGACCAGTGTCTTTAAGGTTAGCACTCAGGCTATTAAGGAATTGCCTGAGGAGTGTTGCTTGTGCAGATCCTCTGTGTGTTTTGATCCAACTGTGCATTGTTGGGGTTATTGGAGCAGGATTCAGACCTGGCACTGGCTGCTGGGCCCAGGCTTACTGGACCCAGGCTTATAATTTCGCTCTTTCTTTCCCAGGTACGCATGGCTCTGGAAAGTTTTTTGGTGAGTACTGTCATCTCTTCTTCCTGAACAATTCTTCCCTTAATTAAAATCCAGGCTCCAGGGTGGATGAGAGGACAAGGAGTGCTTTTTCTGCAGAGACTGCTTCAAGCCTTTATGACCACATTGCCACAGCCTCTGCACTTTTGGATTAGAGCTGCACAGCATGAGTCCCATCCCCTGCCAAGCCCTGATCTTTCTCAGCAAGTGGAGTAAGATTATTCCTAATAAGCAACTGAGTCTTAAGCTCTGTGCCTGCCAAATGATTTTAAAAGTGTTGTGTAAATGACAACTCATTCTTACTTGAAATACCTCCTCAGAGCAGGGCAAAGTTCCTCGCTCCCACCACCGCTGAGTGATGTAAATCCCATTTTTTTACTGTGGAAGGTGGGGATAAAATCAAAGCAGGAGCCATGGGTTTCTCTCCTTCAGACCTGTGAAGAACAGGACCCCTCAGCCTGGCTCAGGGAATCCCACTCACCACTGACATGCCAGACCTGTGGTCACAGTAGGTCAGGTAAAGCAGAACCTCTGCATTTCCAGGATTTTGGTTGTTAAGTGAAAACTTTTCAAGCCTTTCTGTCAAAATGATTGTGTATTTTGTCGAAGTGTTCAGAAAGTCAAGGGCTTTCTGGAGGGTGCTCCAGGCTTGCAGCAGCCTAGGGTCTATCCTTGCTGCCTGACTCTTTCCTTAGATTGCCCATATCCTCACTCCAACAGGAGGAGGAGAGGCCTTGCCTCCCACTGAGCATTTGCAGCTTTTTCACTTGGTGTTTGTTTCAGCTACAGGCAAAATAGCACTTTTAGTGGGCAACAACCGCTACCAGCATCACCCCAACCTCCTGGCTCCTGTGAGGGATGTGTTTGAGCTGAGTCATCTTCTGGAGCATCTGGGCTTCCAGGTTGTCTCCCTGCTGGATCTGAACAAGGCTGAGATGGCAACAGCAGTCAGTCAGTTCCTGCAGCTCCTGGGGAAGGGAGTCTATGGTAAGGCCAAGCCAGCTCAGCCACCTGCCCATGCTGAGTAGGCTTTAGGCAATTTTCTGAACAGCTATTGAATTAAAAGAGAAGAAATTAAACATTGGTATCTCAAGGGAAACCTGCATCAGTACCACGCTTGGCAGGAGCCCCTGGATAAGTGTAGTTCAGTTTTGGCAGGTTATAGTCAGGCAAAGTAGATGTTTCTCCAACACGTGGCTCACCTTCAGTCCCAACAGCACGGGCTCATACTGAATTTTTGGGGAGCTGGTGCTTCCAATAGTGAATGGGAAAGGGGGTTTTGATTTTTCCTTGGATAAAAGAATTGAAGAGACTGACTGATTGACCCCCCCAGTCATGTGTGAGGAGGGGAGCTCCTTTTGAGCCTTGACTGCTGCATGTGGTCGTGATTTCCTTGGTTCTCTTTTCTGAAGGTCCAATTTGGGCCCCTGACAACCCTTTCGCAGAAGAGCATTCCCAGCTGCAGGTGGCTTTGAGGTTGGGCTTTGAGTTTAATTGTGCACTGTGCTCAGTAGGAAGTGTTCCTCAACCACAAATTCAACCAGCAGATCTTGTGAATCTTAAAGCAGGTGTTCAGATTTGATGGTCAAAGTAGCATCTTTGGGCTCCCTGAGATTCTCCCAGTGTGACAGGTACCCTGAAAACACCTTGCAAGTGGTTTTTTTTTGCTTCCAAACCTCATTGTGAGGCTTACCTGCCAACTGAGTGACACCGAGACAGTGAAAGTCAGCGTGGGCTGATTCCAGGCTGGCATTCAGCATGAGGTTTGGAGGTTGTGCAATGGATAGGGACCTGGCCACAAGGGAAATGCTGCACAGCCACCTTGTTCTGGGAAGCAGTGACTCACTGGGGGAGGCTGAGCTGGTGGGAAGGGCCATGCGCAGTCCTGGCACTCTGGCTGAGCGCGTCACCTATGACAGCATATTTCCATGACTTCACTTGCAGCTTCCTTTTGTTGTTGCTCTCTGAAATCCCCTTGTATCCCAGGCATTGCCTTCTCTCCCAGGCCAGAGTCATCCCTTAGCCTCTGTTCATGGCATGTGAGGACCAAATGGCATTTTGTCCATGGCCCTTCCTTAGCACTGGAGAGAAAGAAATGCTTGGAAACAGCAAACCTTTCATATTGTCATGCCTTATTTAAACTTCTAGAGCTTTCCTGCATTCATGGCTTCTGATCCTTCTGGCAAAATTGATTTTGTGTGCTGTCAAGAAAAACATTAACAGCTGAATTGAGTGTTGAGTGTTTGTGAGGCAATGCCTGCTTAGTTTGAGGTTTTCCTAACAGCTCTCCAGGCTGAGTGGTGTGCTGTTCTATGAAGACAGTGAACCCTAGTGTGGGCTGGATCCAGCAGTGATTGAGTTCAGGATTCTTGCCACATTCCCTGGAATCCTAATTTAATGGTGGGTCAGGCTGCCTACTGAGTGCTCCAGCTGTGGTGAGACAGCAGCCCAGGCAGGCTGTTTAAAGACCCCAGAGGTGCCTGTGATAGCCAGTCCTGTACATCCATGTGTGTGTTGGACACGCTCCTGTTCTTGCTTGAGGAACCTGGAGGTGCCACTGCCTGCGTAGCAGCCAGCAGAGCTGAAGTCAGGAGAGATTTGTGTACACATGCAGAGGGAGGAGAGGGTTGACTGGTGAGCATGAACCTCCAGGGGTTGGTGCTCATTGCCCCTTGTTGTATGGTCTGTGCTGATGAGGGCAGTTGGGCTTTTTTGTCTCTGTAACTGTCCCTCCAGGAGCTGTAGGCTTCTGTGAGACTTTCTTCCACTTCCACATCTCCAGACCATCCCAGCAAAGCTCCCAGACCTGGATCCTGAAGTGTTCAAAAAAACAAGTAGATGTGGCACTGCGTGATATGGTTTAGTGGGCATGGTGAGGTTCAGTCCAAGGAAGGATTTTATGATCTTGGAGGTGTTTTCCAATCCTAATGATTCCATGATTCTAAGGTTTCTCCAATTCACTGTATGAAGGTGGTGGGTTATCGGGCTGCTTTTCTTCCAGATCTCATCTTAGAAAAGCTGCATAGGATTTTTGAAGGCCTCAAACATCTCCAAAGTGATCTAATTATTCCACCCTCAGGCAAATGAGAAATCCCCATGGATGTTATTTTGAGCATCCTAAAAAGTCCCAAATCAAAAAAATTATGTTGGAAATGCAACAAGAGCAGAAAATTGTGAGTGGAATATTAGAAATATGGAGTCATGCCTTTATTAAGCCTCGTGCTGACATTTCCTGCATTATAAGCAGTGCCTGGAGCTTCCCCTTTTTAATTTGGTACTTGGAACTTTTTCTGTGATGAGCAGTTCTGACTCATACAATGTGGGGAGAACTCAGAATAAAACATCCCTTTCCTTCTCTGGGCAAATTCTTGACTTTCCTGCTCAGGAGGAGAGATTCAGTCTGGGAGAGGTTGGAGAAGTTGCTCAGATGATGTGTACACAAGTATACATTTTGATTTGAGCACGAGTCTTTGTGGTTTATACAGCATGGGGAGCACTTGGTGGTACACATTTAGGTACTCAACAAGAACTCGAAAGTTAGAAGATTTAAGGATTGAATCATTTTTTGGGGACTTCCCTGTTGTATTTTTTTCCAATCCTCAGTGATGCTGCCTGGTAACAGATGTCATCACTTCCCTTGCATGTACAGGCAGAGGGATGAAAGCCCCCAGTGCTCAATGGCTCAAGGGGCCCAACCTGCATCTAATTTTTCTAGAAGGTTTCCTGTTTTATACTCTTCTAGTATCAGGAGAGGGTTTTGTGGCTTTGATTTACAAGTTATGAAAGTTTAAAGCTTCTGCAAATCAGAGTCTGCCGTCTATGGCTGGCGATCCACAAGAACAGGAACCCAAATCTCATGGACATCTGTGAAAATGGCCATTTGAGAAACTTTCCATTGCCTCCTGAGAACAGAAACCAAAGGTGACTCAAGGCCTTTTTTACTATGACATCATGTTTTCCATTCTCCACACCATGAGATCATGCTTTCAGCCCTTCAGCTCCTGCCCCTGTTACTGCATCCTTGCAGAGTCAGACCAAAGTGAGTGTCCTGCCAAGTCCAGGAGCAGGAACAGTGGAGGGAAACTAGAGGGGAGGTTACTCACTGAAGTGTGGTCTTTGGCAGTGAATCTGAGTGAAGAATTTCTCCTGCTGTTGCTCTTAGCTGCTTTTTCCCATTTCTGACCTCTCACTCTTCACTGTCTCCCAGCTGCAGTAGCACAACTCTCTGCGTCACCTCGCAGAGCTATTTTTAACCCATTTCAATTCCCCAAGTTGGCTTTCACCAACCAGCATCCTCCAAGCAGTGTCATTGTTCCTGGGGAGGCGTAGCCAGCCACTGTGCAGCTTCCTTTTGAGGAGCTCCAGCCTGATTGGGGATTCCTGTGCCAGCCCTGCACTGAACATGGGGCTTGGAGAGGAGACCCAGCTTAGGCCATGCCAAGTTCCCCAGTGCTAGCTTCCCTCCTGGATGCCCCTGTGTTGCCATCTCTTGGGAAGGCAGAAACCATTACTAAGTTTAATGTGCTCAAGAGTAAAACTCAAAATTTTTGTTGGATCTTGGGCTTCCCACTGGCATCTGCATGAGTCTGACTCCTCCTGGCCCAACAGGGCTGGTGCCTGGTTTGAGGTTGTTGAGGAAAACAGTCCTCATGTTCTGGACATCTGAAGAGCTCATCTCTCTCTGTGTCTCATTTTTCACCAGCTTATTGGTGTGTGAATACAGGCAGACCTCTGAAATTGAGAATGTTTCCCATCATCTAATCAGTTGTTAGTCTCTTCTCCAAAACTAGGAAACTGAGGAACTTCTCATTTAAATGGCTGTTAATGTATTTTCCATCCTGGTAAAATCCTTTTCTGTTGCCTTATTCCTTCAAAGAGCTGAGGACTAACCAAAATATTGTATAAAGGTGAAATGCAGCCTGGTGGGTACTGAGCCTGGATGTTGTAGCACAGAGGGTTTGGAAGTGTGTAAACCCAGGGCCTTCAGGAGACAGCTAGTGCAGGAATCCACAAGTACAGGAGAGCCTCTTCCGACTCTAGAGTTGGGCTGCTTCCAACTCTAATGAAGGGAAGAAATTGGGAAAAAGTTGAAATTGTGAGGTCAGCTTAGCTCCAGTTCCATAGGTGCTACTGGTCTAGGGCTGCTCTGCACCTGTATCCCTTCAGGACTGGAGGTGGGACGTGGCCATGGGGAGCTGGTACTAGGCCTGCAGGTTGGTGTCCTGATTCATGTTCTCCTCTCCCTCTTCCCAGCTATGTTCTACTATGCTGGGCACGGGTATGAACATCTGGGGAGGAACTACATGGTCCCTGTTGATGCTCCACAACCCTATGCCCCTGAGAACTGCATCAGTGTGCAGAGGATCCTCCAGAAGATGCAGCAGCAGCAGACGGCCCTGAACATCATCCTGCTGGACACCTGCAGGAAGTGGTAGGGTCCTCTTCCCCCTTCCTCACCTGGGCTGGGCATTCCAAGGGCTGGGGAGGGTTTTCCATCCTGAGCTGTGGGTTTTGACAGCCCCTATGGTTGCCATATCCCCCAAGGTGCTGCTGAGCCTCTCTCAGAGGTTATTGATCTATGCCATAAAATCAGCCACACTGTCAGGTCCTGCAGGGTGTTCTGGGGGATGGGTCAATCATGTATTAGTGCATCAGACCTTGTCTGAGATCTGCTGGAGAGAAGGGGCTGGAGAGCCTCCCTTGGTTTTTCGAGGTGAAGAAGCTGGGCAAATACAGGCAGGTTGCCTCAAGCCTGTGGAGGGATGGCTCTACTTGGCATAAATTGTTGTCTGAAACTCAGCACAGGGTTTTTCTTTTGTGCTTCAAGCCTGACCCACCTGACCTGATCTTGCTGATTGTGTGCTTTCCTGGTCCATATTTCTCACGTGCTAAGCCTGGGAGTGTTCAGTTCACCTCTCTTCTCCTGGCTGCGTTCTTGTTAACATCTCAGTGAAGAGTGCAACATGACAGGGAAAATATTTTAAGCCCTGTTACTTGTTTTTTACTGGCCTTAAATCCTTCTGAAGTGGTTGTGTTGTGAAGCTGCTGCTGAGGTCAGAGATCAGCATTTTCCCACTTTCTGTGGAAAACCCATCATCCTCCCTTGGCCTGCAGACTGCTATCCTGCTGCAGGAAATTACTACTTGTCCAATTTCAGCAGAGGTGGGTGGATTATTGCAGTAGAAGCTGTCATTAGTTCATTTATTTCAGGCTCCTGAGGCAGATTTACAGGTCAGAAAAGACCTGGAGAGCAAATGTAGGAATATCTGTCTCTTCATGCTGTGGTTCCTGTGCTAAGAATTGGAAAGACAACAGGGCTTTTGTTACCATGAGAGAGCTTCCAGTGCCTGGAGAGATGATAAATTTTTGATGCCTTTTAGCTGCAGTGGTGGGGCAGCTTGCTTTGAACAGCTTAAAGGTGGCTGTGATGGGACTTGTCCCACAGCTCTGGAGCAGGAGCTTGATGTCCGTTGATGCTGCCCCGAACTCTCCAGAGTGGAGCATCCCCTTTCTCCCTTCTTGCTGGCTGCTGAGAGCTGAGTGTGTTGCTTTCCTGGCACACCTTGCAGCACCTGGCTGCCCTCCCCAGTATGATAAGAGGCAGGGGATGGCCTGCAGCCAGGCAGGAACACCTGGCTCTCATGGATACTGTGCTGGAGCTGGACTAGTGCAGCTCTGGGCTGCTGGTGTGCCATCTGAGGGCAGTGTGTGATGGGGAGGCAGTGTGGGGTCTGCACAGGGACCACCAGTGCAAGTGTTAACCGTCTATAAAACAATTTTTGAGCTGCTGTCTGTCTCCCTTCAAGCTGCTGTCTCCTCCCTTGGCATTGCCAGTGGTTCCTTTGCTCAATGGAGTCTCAGTGGTGCTCTGGGAAGAGGATGCAGTGTGAGATCTGCTGTTATATTTAGGCAAAGTTGTGCAGCTGGTTTTCTCCCTCCTTTCCCAAAGTTCACACCTCCCCTTTTCCACAGCAAGCATAGCATTTCATGCAGTGGGTGTTATCCCTGATCTTGTGGGGGCAGGAGCTCTCTTCTGAGCTCATTTTTTCTCGAGAAGTCAGCTCAGGAAAGCATCTGGATTTCATAGCTCTGTGTGTGTGTTTACACCGCTGTGTAAAGCAAGGCTCCCAGGGCCTCCTTTCCCAGCACTCTCCTGGTCAGACTGATGCTGCAGGTCTGTCAGCAGCTCATGCATGAAGCTGTGTCTGTGCTAAGAGGGAGCTCACCCAGAGTTTCTCCTCACCCCATGTGTTGGCATCAGAAATGCCAGGGTGGTGAGAAACACATCTCCCTCTGCCAAGTGGGAGCAGATGCTCAGCCTTAGCAGGTGAGGAATCAGAACACAGAGCCTGTGTGTAGCCTTATACATTTATATGCTGATTTTGGGTGGATGTGATTGCCTTTTCCAGGAATTCCCTGATTTATCCTTGGACCTGGAACCAAAGCTTTCTGCATTAAATTAGGAGCAGTTGAAGAGCAGATAAATCTGTCAGTCTGGCTGCAGTCAGATGGGAAAGGTTTGACAATTCAGTGCAACCAAGATATCTTTTTTGTTGGAAATCAGATCTGTCACCATGGACCTACCTGATTTTGGAAATAATCGAGGCTGTGCTCATTCAGCTGCATCTAGACCGAGGTGCCAGGACCAGTTTTGGGCTTCGAGACTCATGTGTGTGTGTGTGTCCTGATCTCATCTCTCAGGGAGATCTGGGGGTGTATCATCCATAGCCTGCTTTGGTTCCCTGAGGCAAAAATGTGTGCATGGTCTGGAAGGGCCCCAGGGGGTGTTCCAGACCCCAACAAAGGCAATTGTGCACTTCTGACTTGTTGAGGGTCAGTTGTCCATTGGGCCACAGTGAACCTCAGCGTTCTCTGCACTGTAGTGCTGCCTGAAGTTGTTAAGATCTAACCTCTGGAGGGAGGTGGCAATATCCACCCACAGATCCAGGTTGTACCACAGCTTCAGGCTCAGGGCAGGGAGCAGCTTACCAGTGCAGATAAGTCACAGCTGGACATAGCTACTCCTTTCCCTGTGGTTTGGGTTCTTGGTGGGGCTCCCAGCTTTAGTCTCTCTGGTTATATCTGAGGTGAGAGTTGATCCTGCTGTCATCCCTAAGAGATGCACATGAGGAGTGTGTGGGATTTGTCCCCTCCAGCCGACAAATGTCCTCAACACTGACTTGAACCTTTGTCTTCTCTCCAGGTACAACCCAGGATGTGCCCTGTCCCAGGTGCAGCCCCTGGAGCCCTGGGGAAACACTGTTTATGGCTATTCCACGTAAGTGACTTCACCATCCCCACACCCTCACACAGGACCAGACTCTGTCACAGCCCTGTCTCCTCTCATCCTTTCATGCAGAGAGGCTGGAGAGGGCTTCTTTTGTGTTCCCTCTGGCTCTCACCCTTCATCTGCTGGGTTTGCTGTTCAGGCACTTCTGTCCTTCCTGATGCCATCAGCCTGTGCTTCAGTTATGACTTGTGTGTGAAGGTGACATCAGCTCCTGTCACTTGGTTCTTCAGCCTGATTCCCCAGGTGCATGTCCCATGAGCAGCCCACCCAAAGCCTCCTGAGATGATGGGTGTTATTTACTGGTCCAGTGCCAGTTCTGCTGTCTTTTCACCTTCGTCACCTGCCTGTACTGACAGAGGAGACTGCTCCCCTGTCCCATTCCCTTCCACTGCTTTTTCCCATCCTGTGGCCTGCCCACCCTCTCCAGGTCACAACCAAAGCACTTTGTGTTATTCCATGAGAAGGTGCATTTGACCCAGCCAATAGAGTCTGGATGGAGTTGGCCACCCCACACTCACCTTGGATTTCATGCCCAATGCAGAGCTACAAGGACTCTGAAGAAATATCCTAACTCTTGCAGGAGTGAAGATGCAGAAGCTTATGAATTGCAGGATGGGGAGTTCAGCTCTGGGATCTTCATGAAATACCTGAAGAAACACATTCTGCAAGAGAAAAAGGTCACACACATGCTGGAGGATGTATTAGAAGGTGAGAGACAAGCTCAAAACCACTCGCTTCAGTGGCAGGGGTTAGAAAAGACAGCAGAGACCAAGTAGCTCCACATCATCGCATCCCATCGCATCCCATCCCATCCCGCTCACCGTTCCTCCCTAAAATCCAAATCACAGGCCATGCCCCATGGGAGCTATCAATAGCCTGTGAGCAGCATGGAGACATTAATGTAGGGCCTGAAAGGCAGGAAGATCAGGAAGGAACCTGGAGTGATCCTTGTGCTTCCAACTCTTTCCTGCAGACCTTGGCCGTGATCCCCTGGTCACAGGGAAGCAGGTGATGGAGATCAAGCACACTCTAAAGGAAGCTCGGTCCCTGACGGACCCCATCTGTCCCTTGGGAGCAGCCACTGAGCACTGGGGACACAGGCAAGGTGAGCCATGCAGGGTGTGGGGAGGAGGAACTGGAGGTGCCTGTGCCCCTCAGGGACACCACTGTGCAGGAAGGTGTTGACAGGACCCTCCAAGGAGTTGATCCTGCTTGAATTTCCCTTCCAGAGCTGCCGAGCAAAACGGTGACGTTCCCATGCGGGGTGCGGGTGGAGCTCCGCTTTCTCCGGCTCTTCTCCAACCTGATGTTTGTGTGTGCCAAGCCACAGCCACCCCTGGCCCACATCACTGACCCCCAGCTGCTGCTCCACCGGCCTGCTGTGAGTCCTCTGGCCAGCCCCCTTCCTGGGCTGCTTTCCCCAGGTCAAAGGTGGGGAGGGTGGTTGGGCTGAGTCCTGAGGGCTGGGAAAGGCTGATCCCAGGTGAAAAAGGATCCCCTCCTCTGCATACACCTCTTGGAGGCTCCTTCCACATCTCTGTGGATTCCCTGCCTTGCTCCTCATGCATCACAAAAAAGATTTGGCAGCAGTTTGATGCCTTTAACCAGTTACCCCATCGATTGATTTCTGGCCTGCCTGATTAAATTATTGCATTTAATGTGATTGAGGCCAAGAGCTATTCTATTTTCTGTGTTAGGAAGTAGGTCTGACTTTTTGACTTATGCCTTCTTTAACCTTCTGTGCTAATATATCTTAATGCAACAATATATTCCGTCCCAGTTGGGCTGTACCAGCTTTCTTGAACCCTTTCTCAAACCTTTCCTCACAGACCATGTGCCCAGTGTGGGCTTTCCTGGTGGTCTCCATGCCACCTCTATGGATTTAATTTGCTGCTCCTTTCTGTAACAATCTCCCTTGTTTTCTGTAGTCCTTCTCCTGAAGTGTAGCTCATTTGTGGTGGATTTTTTGGCTCTTGTTCCTTGTGGAGGGACACTGCTCCTCAGCGCATTGGGGTCACTGATGCAGCGTGGTGTATCCAGGAGGTTTGGAGCCTGATCCTGCTCATTCCTAAGCTGCAGCATCGTTTCCCCTTGTGAGCATCATGCATGAAAACTTGTCTGTGTGTGTGTGAGCATGTATTTGTGGGGAAGGAGGACCCAGCTGCCTGCTCCTCCCTCTAGAGCTGTCTCAAGAGGGATCAGGGAGACAAAAAGGCACCCCAGTACAGCCAGATCCCTCTTCTTGTCCTAGTGCATGGTGGAGCTGGCTTACACTGAGCTCCAGTGCTGTCTGCAGAGGCAGCAGCATGTCCTTCCAAGACTGTCACCTGCCCCACTGCAGACATCACAGCAGCCTCCACACCCCTGTGGGATCCTTTGGGGGGCACCAAGCTCCCTCTAGGATGCTGCCAGTGCTCCTGGGGGATGCTCAGGGCTGCTGGAGGCCCCCCTAAACTCCAGGTGTGTGACTGAGCTGCAGGAGCTGGAGGCTGAAGGCCAACAACACCAGGCTGAATGTGAGGTTGTAAGCCCTGGGGAATGATCCCAGAGGGCTGTTTTGTTGAGGAAATGGGGAGTGTACGAAATGGGATTTTCAGGGATCCTGATGAACAGGGAATCAAGCAAAGCATCAGGAAGCCTGCATGGATTTGCTGGGGGCTCCTAAGTGAGCTCACACATGAAAAGGTGTGTGAGAGGTGGAAGCAGGGACAGGTAATGTAGGAGGACTATAGAGATGTGGTTCAAGCATGTAGGAATGGGGCTCAGAAAGTCAAAGCCCATGTGGAGCTGGATCTGGGGACAGCAAGAAGGGTATCTCAGGACTCCCAGAACCCTGAAACTAAGGAGAAGGTCTGGAGTAAGGAAGACACGTGGAGGAGAAGCAGGACCAGGTCAGGGAGGACATTCACAAACACCTGGGACCTGATGGGTGCATCAATGAGTGCTGAGGGAGCTGGACATGGGACTGTGAGCACACTCTCCATCTCCTCATGGTCTTCCTGAGTCCTGGAAAAAAGCCAGTGTCACTCCTCCCTTCCAGGAGGAAAAGAATGAAGATTCAGGAAGCTCCAGGAGGGTCAACCTCACTGATCTCTGAGGAAGGGACAGAGCCAATAAACCCCCAAACACAGAAAGGACAAGGAGGTGACTGGGAGCAGTTACAATAGATTGCAAAGAGCCTCCATGCCTGATAACCTGATACTTTCTGCATCAAAGTGATGAGCTCAGGGGACAAGGCAAGGGCAGTGGATATTGTTTATTCTCCATCTATGTCCAGTTCCAGCTTCTCAGCATAAGAGAGACATGGACATACTGGAGAGACTCCGCCAAAGGATCATGGAGATGATGAAGTGGTTGAAGCACCTCCCCTGTAAGGAAAAGCTGAGAGAGCTGGAGCTGTAGGTAGGACTGGCTCAGGAAGAACTCATCCAGGTCTACAAATACCTGCAGGGAGGGTGCAAAGAGGAAAGAGACAGGTTCCTCCCAGTAGTGCCCAGTGCCAGGAGGCCATGAGCACACACTGATACACAGGAAATTCCATTTAAAACTAAAAGAAAACTCTCCTTCTTGGAGGGAGATTGAATATGTTTGGGCTTTTTGGAAAATCAGGGCTGTGGGATTGGTTTTTATTTTCGCTGATGTGCTTATTAAATACACAGATCCCATAACACCAGATGTCTCTGCAAGATGCTACAAAGCAGGGTTAGATTTTAGAAGGATTTGGATAACTGAAGGTACAATTTGAGGCCAAGGCTGTTTTTCAGCAGATGCAAGTTCCTGCACGTGAGGAAGAATAAAAAGTAGTGTCAGCATGGGATGGGCAGTGAGTGGGGAACCAGGTCTGGTCAGAGCCCAAAACAGCTGAGGCAACAAAAACACGGCACAAAACTGTGGCAAGGTTGCAAACAAGAGCTCTGAGATTTGTGTGAGACCCCATCTGGCTCTCCTGGCTGTTGCTGGAACACTGAGTCCAGTTTCAGGTCCGTGCTTCATAGAAAAAAAGTGTGCCAACTAAAGCACAGACAAAGTAATGAAAGGAAGGAGCAAGACAATTGTAGTTAAGGCAAGAAAAGCAAAAATGTTGATTTTATGGGGCCTTCAAATCTACAAAAAGTTGTTTCCAACACGGAAGTAAGTCATGGTTTGAATGGCAGGGAGGAAGTTCCAAAGTGGAGATGACATTCTCCCTAATCTCTAATCTAACCCTGCCCCTGCAGTGGGAAGCCATTCCTCTCTTGTCCTGTCACTTCAGGCTCTTGTCCAAAGTTCCTCTCCAGCTCTTGGAGTCCCTTTAGGCACTGGAAGGGGCTCTGAGCCTTCTCTTCTCCGGGTGAGCAGCCCCAGCTCTCCCAGCCTGGCTCCAGAGCAGAGGGGCTCCAGTCCCCAGAGCATCTCTGTGTCCTACTCTGGACTTGCTCCAGCAGCTCCACGTCCTGCTGTTGGACCCCTGGGCTGGAGGCAGCTCTGCAGGTTGGAGCATGTGCTGGAGGATGGAGCTGGCTGGACACAGTAGGGCTACACCCTCCTTTCTGCAGCCTTGTTGCCAAAGCCTTGTGTCAGCAGCATCTGGCTGATCTGCTTCGTGCCTCTTGAGTCTCCAGGTTTGGTCTCCAGTCACTGGCCTGGTCTTCCCCAAGTTCCCTTCAGTTTATCTTCCCAGTAAGGAGCTGCAAAGTACGGAGATGGATTTGGCTTTCTCTTGCACAGAGATAAATGGTGTTTCCTCAGCCTCCAGTGACCTATTGGATCAGCGACGGTGCTACTCCTGTTCCACCAGCCTTGCATGCAGGGGTGATCCTGATGCCTGCAGATCCCAGCCAGCATTTGGGATCCCATGTTTTTCCTCATACTCTGCTGGCCAAAACCAAATGGCTTTGGCTGCTTGCAGGCAGCAGATCAGGGAAGGCCAGGAAGAGTTCCCAGAGCTTCTCCAACTTCTACCTCCCCGTGTATCCTAACAGTCTCCTTCACCAGCATGCCCAGTGCAACCTCTCCTGCTAAGGATCACACTGGAACTGTTGCTAGAGCTAGCTGGCAGAGAGAAGCCTTCTGGAAGGGGCTGGTGGACCCATGAATGGCCTGTCACCCATTCTGGAAATCTGCAAATCCAAAGCAAGAGTGACTTGGTCACAGCCCCAAGGCTGCCAGAACTCCAGGAGCATTTGGACAATACTCTCAGGCACAGAGTGGGATGGTTGGGGTGTCTGTGCAGGGCCAGGAGTTGAACTCAGTGACCCTTGTGGGTTCCTTCCAACTCAGGATATTCCATGACCTATGATTTCATAAGGTCTTTATTCCCTTGTCTCTTCCTGGGGTATTAGTGGCTCCACAATTCAATTGGTACTGAAGAGGATCTCATAGACACGGGGCTGTTTTGGATAAATTTGAGTAACTTGGCAAGAATTGGCAGTTCTGTAGATGGTGGGGGGCTAAATCAGCACTCAGCCCAACTCAGAGCTTCCAGCTATGCCTTTGGAAAACTTGCTGTCTCCATGACACACTGCTGGGACTTCTGGTGGTTGTGATACCAGCTGGTGCTGCTTCCTGCTCTGCTGAAAATCCCACTGTACCCCATTTTTCATGGTGAGATGTACTCAGGGTCTTCTCATTGATATGCACAAGGCAAGTGTGTAAAATCTCTGCATTCCTGTTGCTTGCTCTCTGTAGTTCTTCCATTAGGATACACAGCATTTCCACCAGGCAATATGTCAATCAAAGCCCTGAGCACGTTTGATGGGCAGTTGTGCCTCAGTGCTTCATGCTGATATTTCCTTGCATTTCCTCTCGTTTTCCTGACCCAGGAGACAGATGACGTGGCCATGCAGAGGGAGAGCTGTCTGGACCATGTGGAGACTCTGCTTGCCTCTGTGTACAAGCGGGAGGAGCTGGACTGCGTCTTCCAGCTCGGTGCACTGCAGAGAATTCAGGTAGAGAGCAGCCAGGTGCAAATTTCCACAGTTCTCCTACACTCTCATGGAACTGGTGTCCCCATCCGCATGGCTGGAGCTGGATATGCCTCTCTGACCACGTTTCTGTGTCAGTGTCACATCCAGACTGAAGAGGTGCTTGTTGATCTTCAAGGCACAAAAGCCGCCCTCTTTTACAGAATCACAGAATCACAGACTGGTTTGGGTTAGGGGGGGACCTTAAAACTCATCTCATTCCACCCCCTGCCATGGGCAGGGACACCTTCCACTATCCCAGGTTGCTCCAAGACCTGTCCAGCCTGGCCCTGGACACTTCCAGGGATGGGGCAACTACAACTTCTCCAGACAGCCTGTGCCAAGGCCTCCCCACCCTCACAGGGAAGAATTGCTTCCCAATATCTGATCTAACTCTGCCCTCTGGCAGTGGGAAGCCATTCCTCCTTGTCACTCCAGGCCCTTGTCCCAAGTCCCTCTCCAACTGTCTTGGAGCCCCTTTAGGCAGCGGAAGGGGCTCTAAAGTCATCTTGGATCGTTCTCTTCTCCAGGCTGGACACACCCAGCTCTCCCAGCATGTTTCCGTAGGCGAGCACTGTCCTTTCACCTCACCTTTCCCACCTCAGCAAAATCTTTCTGATTTACAATCAGGCTGCAGAACCTGAGTGTGGACACTCTTTGCTTTTGTGTTGTCTCCCCTGCCTGACCTTCCTATCAAAGCTGACCCACAGCAGCCTCTGCTGGGAGCAGAGAGAGGCATCACTGGTCATGGATTGTTCTATTTTTCTGTGCTGCCTGGCCAGGGAGGCTGCTCTTTGCCCCATCAGCCACGAGGAGGTCAGACCTGCCCAGTTATTTCAGGTGGAGGATGTCTCACTAGGCTGTGTGCTTTCCTGAGAGATGAGCTCATGGGCTGGCCAGGATCTCCAGTCACCAGAGTAACACTGCCAAGCCTGATCCAAGCTGTGCCTCTTTGGCCCATTTCAAAACACCCTCAAACTGTTTAAGGACCATGAGAGAGGCAGAATTGCCGGTCCCCTGGCTTGTCTCTCCTCAAACAGCAGTGTGCACCTTGTTTCTGCTTGGATTTTTCTTCCTCCCCTAACACACAGCCAGGGGATCTTACACCAAGTGCTGCTCTCAAGCTGCTGCGTGGGTCTGCCTACAGCAAGTTCTGCTTGCTCTGTACATGGTGTGCTTCAGCATATGGCAGTGCTTTCAGTTCTTGATTGTTCCTGGAGCTCTTTTCTGAACCTTTCCCAGTTGTTCTGCATTGCTTTTAAGTGCAGACAGGAGACCTGGACCAGGCATTGCCTGCCAAAATCTTCTTGTTCCATTATACATCTCCCTGCTCTTTACAGGTGTTTCAAGCACAGTGCCATGCTGGGAGTCTGTTTTCAGGGGTTTTACTGCCATGAATGTGGTTATTCTCTTATTTCTTCATCTTTTATAGAATTCTAAAATAGTGCTAGGCTGTGAGTGGATCCCTGTGGACACTGCTGGTTAAAGCTGTTGGCTTTTACAGTGTGAGGTGTGTTTTAGTTCATAGAATTCCGGAATGGTTTGGGCTGGAAGGGACCTTGAAGCTCATCTCATTCCACCCCCTGCCATGGAAGAGACACCTTCCACTAGATCAGGGTGCTCCAAGCCCCATCCAACCTGGCCTTGAACATTTCCAGGGCTGTAAGTGGTTCATGATTTCCTCTCCTGTGTGCCATGTGTCTCGGCCATGGCGCAGCCGCTCCTGTGCCCACATCCCAGGGGTGATGCTCACAGTGACAGTGCCCTGGTGGAGCTGATGAGATCCCACATGGCCTGATTTCAGAAGTCCTGAAATCCAAAATCCATAGCTGGGGCATGCAATGAGTGAGCTGTATGAGTATGAACAGCTCGTTTTCTCTGGCAGTAGCGTTGCTCTGTCGTGCCACAGCATGGGGCTGTGAGCCTGCACAACAGCAGCCAAGGCTCCTTTCTGGCAGCAGCAGCAGGAAGACTCTGCTTCCAATCTAATTCTCCCATTCACTTTGCGTTCTTTGCTCTCCCCTTCCAGACAGATGTGGTCTTACAGTTGGATTTGCATTACACCCGGCCAAGCACAAAACAGAGGACTTGTGAAAGCCTGCAAACGACCCTCCAGAAATCCCTGCTGAGGCAGTTTTTCAGCCAGAGGGATGACTCCCATCCAGACTCCCAACGTGCTCCTGCCCGCGCAGGCAGCGAGTGCCTGCAGGATGCGCTGGCGCTGAGCACGGACCCGAAGGGCCAGGGATCCCTGAGCACAGGCTCTGGCCACAGCTTGCCCAGCAGCAGCCCTTCCAACTTTGGCAGCAAGCCCGAGGAGAACGATGAGAGCGACCTGGGCGAGCTCTGCCTGGCGCTGCTTCAGGCTGGCCCGGGGCAGGATGGGCCCTGAGCCTCAGCCTTGGGAGCTGCTCTTTTAATTGAGGCCTCAATTTGAGTGCTAAATCCGTCAGAATCCATCAGCTGCTTCCCAGCCTTGGCATAGCCCTGTCTGAATGAGGCCAAGGCTGCTTTTGTGGAAAGGTTTCTCCAATCTGCACCCTGTGGTGTACAGGGCCTCAGTTCCAGCTGGGAATATTCCCTGTCTCATGGGAGCGTCGGGATCAGTGGGGAGTCATTGTGGTGTCTGGCAGAGGACGTGGCCACCCACCAGTCATAACATTGCCAGGCAGAAATGGCTTTGCTTCAAGGCAAGGGCACCGGCTGATGGTTTTTGCCTGGAAACAAATGTTGCTGCATTGAATGTGATGAGAAGCCCACAAACACTACAGACCCCTCTGGCTCAAATCCCAGCCATGGCTGCTGGGTCTCACCAACCTGTGCAAGGGACACAGGGCTGCACCTGGGGAACCAGGTGAAATAGTCCAGGCTCTCCCTGGGCTCCCAGCATGGTTTCCTTCCCATGCTTGTGTCAAAGCAGGTGTTAAGTTATGCATTTACGTATTTCTGAAGAATGTATTTATAATGGGCAAGACAGTCTCTTGCCAGGAGAAGGAAGGCCAGGTGTTCCATGCGGCGTGTGTTTACATTGGTGGCTGGTGTTCCATCAGGAATAGCCTCCAGGCAGGTGCACTGACACCTGCCCCTCCCAGCATGGTACAGGGGCATTAAAGGGTGTTCAGCCCTCTGCAGTTCTGAGTTCCTCTCAGGTGCAGAAAGTCCTACTGGAGAGATTGAATGTAGTGGGATTGAGAAAGGATAACCTCAAAAAAGTTATTACTGGCGCAAAATGTTTTGTCTGTTTTCCTGTCTGTGCTGTGGGCAACCTCAAGCACTACATGGAGAACCAACTGTCCAGGGAGAGCCACAGGTGAGCAGGGCCCAAAGGACAGCCCCTCCTGATTGCTTCCCTAATGTATGTCTAATAAAGGTGATTGCTCAGAAACAGCCAGTGACCCTAGTGAAGCGTGAGGTCTCCATCCTTTGAGGACAGCTCACTTTGGACTGCAGAAGGTGCCGATGACCTGATCCAAGCTGGCTGAGGGCTGGACCAGAGACCACTGGAGATCCCTTCTGGCTGCTGTGGTCCTGTGGAAGAAAGAGGTTGGAGGGCAGAACTTCTTGAGATGTCAAGGTTAGCAGGATGGGGAAAATGCCCAAGGTCTGCCTTGCTTTAAAAGAAGGTTGGAGGCATAATTTTCATGGTTTTGCTCTCCTTCAGTAATGAAGACATCCCCGTCTGTGCTGTCAGTTGCAGCATAGAAAAATCTGAAATGTTGCTTCCAGATAAACTATTCTACAAGTGCTGGAAACCTGTCCAAAGAGAACAGAGGAGGCTTTTATTCTTCTCACAGTGAGTAGAGCCAAGGGAAAGAAGAGGGGCCCTAGCTGGCTGCACACTAGAAAGTCTCCTAGAAAAAAAAATCTAAAGCTCAAAAAAAAAAATTCAGAGGATGTAGTTTAAATAAGATGGGCTCATAGAGAAGCTAAACCAGAAAATAAACTAATTTCAGAAAGAACCAAAGATATCTCAATGCCAGCAGCCACTGGGGACAGGTCAGTAGGAATGGCTGAGCAGGCATTTGGGAGGAGCTGGGGGTCTCATTGCCTCTGAGGATTATTCACACACTCCTGTGCTGTTGAGGCATGGCTAGTTCCTGGCTCACATTATCATGCCAAGTGTCATCTAATGTGAATGTTTATCTCATTCAAAGCAAGGCTGTTTATTTTTTCTGAATAAAACACTATTGGTGTTTTTAATGCACAAAGCTTCACGTGGCTCTGAGTTAACTGTGTTTATTTTCCCTCTGTTTGCCAGGGTGTAATTTAATATTGGTGTGCTGGGGTTTCATGCTTCCAGCTTGAGTTTCTAGGCTCTTCTGTGTGAGCATTGCTTCTTTTTTTAGGTAACTAAAAATACTGAAGTTTGGATTTAGAAGGCGGATCAAGTGACTTGATGGGATGAAATTATGTCAAGTGAAATGTGTAGATAAAAAAAAAAGTCCTCATTCCTTGTGATTTGTCCATCTGCTTTGTAAGTGTGGCCCTTGGGTGGCTTAGGTGATCTCCTGTCTTGGTGCCAACCATTGCACTTGTCCATGTCATCAGTTCTCCTGCTCCTCCAAGGAGACCCTGCAGCCAAGCCCAGGGGAACCACCACATTCCCATGGTGGTTCATTCCCTGAGATGATGGTTTGACATGTCTGGAAACCTCCTGAGTTGCACAGGTGGACTTTGTGTCCTGGGCCTCAGCTGGAGTCCTTGTAGGAGGGGATGGAGCTGTGGATCCTTCATCCCTGGCTTTACATGTGAAATCCAAACTCCCTCATGGTGGTTAAACTGTTTAGTGCCAGTAAATTTTCCTAGAAATCCATGTTTCCATCTCCCAGCATCCAGGACAGACAAGGCATCCCAAGATTACCATGTGTCTCTTGACCACATCCTTTCTGATCTGCAGCTGTAGACCTTGGGCTCCACAGCCTGCTGGGCCAGCTGGAAGGGTGGGAAGGGAGGAGCCCAGGCAGCAGCAGACAAAGCAGGATCAAGACATCAGCTCCAGTTTACATTCCCTCTCTGCCTCCTCACCTTCCACAGTCATTGCCCTCCACTTCTTCTGTTTCTGGGCCAGTCTGTGCCAGAGGCTGCAAACAGCACTTAGAACCATTTTTGTGGGTAATACAGGTGCTTTCCCTCACCCAAGTCTGTATTTTCTTTAAAAAGCACCAAGTGAACTGAAGCTTCAAAACAATATACGATAAAAATAGCAGCACCTAAATATTCAATAATTTTATTTTTAGATAGATGCCCTTCTTTTCCTCTCTGCTAGGGCAGATGTGTTGAAGGGAAGGACCTTGGACAACAGCCTGATATGTTCTTCTGCTAGAGAATTCATTTGGCATGTAGTTCTCATGTCATTTGCTGAGGTTTGGCAGTTCCTGACAAAACAAGGCAAGTATACTCAAAAGGATTGAGAAAACCAAGGCAGTGGAAATCAGAGAAATTGGGGAATCTTGGAAATGCCATTTCAGTCTGTTACTGGAAAATCCTGGGCCCAGATGCAGTCAAGAGGTGTGTTATATGTACACTGGCAGATCCAGCCCAGCCTGGCACCCTTCTGTTGGCAGCAGATTCCTGAAGGTTTGTTCTCAGTTGGCATTTTTGTGATCAAAGGAAGGAAAAGGTGGATTTGTCTCACATCAGCCACATTGCAGCCTCAACCAAAGAGAGAAAGAAATACAAGACAGGTCCTTCATTGCAGGAGTCGTTTCTGGGGGAAAAAATTCAGTATGGGGCAATGTTGAGTACTTTCATTTACCAGCTCACTTAACTCTTTCCATCTTTTTGGAACAAATCCTTCTTCCTCACGGGAGTAAATCTAAATTTACTCTTCAGACACTGGTATGTTCTCCTTATTTTCCTCATTAAGTGGTTTTCCACGATGCACAGATCCTGCCAGATCATTTCCTACTCCACGTTACAGGGCAGAGCACATGGTGCTGTTGGTGGAATATGTAATAAAACATATAGAGGGACACGCAGGGAAACTCCAAGATTCAACAGTATAGCTTTGGTCTTCTTTCCCCAGTTTTTGGAAGTAGCTTCTCACAGAGGCAGGAGAGATCCTGAAGGCATTTAGGGGCCCAGGGAACAAAGCAGCTTCCTGAAGGGCAGGTTATCATGTTCTCTAGAAGTTAAAGCTGCCTTTCCTGTGAACAAGGAGTCAAGAGTATGATCTCGTGGACTGATACGATATGGGAATCACCTGTTCTCTGAAATGCTGAGGGTTGCTTTCATTAGCTGAGGATCACTTCTGGAACATGAGGTACTGGAAGTCAACTTCCTCTGAGCACAACAGGAGCATGCACAAGACAGCAATGGGAGACACAGGCTCAGTGCTAGTGAGGAGGGAATCATTAAATCCAGGGGCTGCTCTCACAGCCAGTGTGTCACAGACAGCCTTTATCCATTATGTTTTGCACATGGAGACACCCAAGGCTCTGCTCTCCTCTCTCCCAGTGCTGTCCTGCTTCCAACAGGACATTGGGTTATGTCCCTCCCAATGGAGGGTGGTCGTGCTACCAGAACACACCCAGAGGAGTGCATGTGTTCTGAGTGATTCTGGACACCAAACTGGGAGTTTCAAGACTCTGTTTCAGTGAAATATCCCTGCTCCCTGTCCAAGAAGCAAACAAGGACATTGGTTCAGCTTAGCTGGATTCAAAACTTACAAAACTAAACTCACGGCAGGGCTAGAAAATAAGGAAAAAAGTGGTAAAAAGTTCATTTGACAATGTCAGATGGTTCAGACTCAGTTCTTCCAGGCCTCCCCATCAGGTGGATGGTTCAGGAGTGAAACCAGGAGCATAGTTTGAAACAAAAGGGATGAGTGAAACCATTCGCTGCCAAGCTAATAAACTCAAGATGACTCATAAGGAGATTCACTGCTGACCTTCCTTGGGACACCTCTGCAGAGACTTTGGGCACCTCTTTGGAGAGCAGAGGCAGGAGCGGGTCTGGTGGCACGGTGCAGCTTGCAGACCAGGATTTTCTTATTAATGGTGAGCAATTACTGATAGCACAGACTTCTCATGTTGTCCCAGAGTTCTGTCCTCTATCAGATTATTTCAATGACTGTTTTGCCATTGTTACTAATCGTGTGAAGTTAGGTCTGTAACACTGTGTGGCAGTGAAGAGAAAAACACATCATCCAAAAAAAGGAGGCTCCTTGAAGTGCTTGAAGTTGCTTCTTGTCTTCACAGTTTGGATAACCTTTTGCATAACAAGCAACAATTTCAAATATATTGGTCATATCACCCCCTCAAAGAGATAGAAGACACACTTTGAAACTACAGAGCAGACTTCATGCGCAGGAGAAGAGCTGACACGGTGTCACACAGTAAGGAAGAGCTAATGTCTCTTTGATAAATCTGTCTTCACAGAGTTGGATTTTCTTGCCACAGTGTCAGGAATAGTTGACGAGACAGACGTGTTATTAAGTGGTAAAAATAAACAGATGGAAGAGACAAGTGAGAGATTTCAGCTATGACTTTCCAGAGTGTTTCAGCAAAGAATAACCTCCTCATTTCCATTCCCTACCAGAGATGAAAAATAGGCAGTACTTACTCGAGGAGCAGTGGTGTGCCCATAGGTCCCTGGTCCCCACCTGCCCTCAGGGCATGTGAGATGGGGCAGTTTGGGGTCCCAGAGAGGGGTGCTGGTCCTGACCTGCTGCTCCTCCAGATTCAAAGTCACTGTTGTGGAGAGTATTGATGCCTGACCACTTGAGTGCTGACTGCCTTGGGTCCTCCAGGGAATTGGAACCTGTTTTTGAGACTGAACCCATATATCCTCCCTCTTCTCTCACTCTCCCTCCCTCTTCCACAGAAGGGGCATCTCACCCCTTCCCTCTGTGAAGGATGCAGCAGTTTGGTCAAGGCTGTGTTCCTGACAAGGGAAAGGACAGAGGACAGGCAGGCTGAAGCTACAGTCACTGCAAGAGATCCTCACTCCACGACAGACATTGAGGGGCTGGAGCGTGTCCAGAGCTGGGAACAGAGCTGGGAAAGGGTCTGGAGCACCAGGAGCAGCTGAGGGAGTTGTGGGGGCTCAGCCCAGAGAAAAGGAAACTCAGAGGGGACCCTCTTGCACTCCACAACTCCCTGACTTGAGGGCGCAGCCAGGTGGGGGCCAAGCACTGCTCTCAGGGTACAAGAGACAGGATGAGAGGAAACTGACTCAAGTTGTACCAGGGAAAGTTTAGATTGGATTTTAGGGAAAAGTTCTTCACAGAAAAAGTGGTCAGGCATTGCCACAGGTTGCCCAGGGCAGTGGTGGAGTCACCATCCCTGGAAGTGTTCAAAAAACCACGTGGATGTGGCAGTTGAGGACCTGGTTTAGTGGTGGACCTGGCAGTTGGACTCAATGGTCTTAGAGGGCTTCTCCAACCTCAGTAATTCCATGATCCTATGATTTTATAAGATGTTTCATCCCCTGGGAATGTGATGGTAGAGCACCAGCTCCTACAAATGTGACACTGAAATAGGGTCAAGTGGCACTGTTTTAAGTGTGAGGGAGCTGACCTTGGCATCTGCGGTTCTCACCACAGCAGGGCACAACAAAGTTGCTTTTCTGGAGAGCTGATGGTCAAGGGATGTTGTTCCCAGACCTGGCTCATGCCCAGGCTGTTGGGCATTGCTGGAAGAGCAGAGGGTGGCTTCTGCTGTGTCACTGCAGCCACCTCTCAGCCTGCCTGCCTTATTCTTCTGTGTCATTTCATATCAATTATAAAATATTAAATCAGATAAATACCTCTAACCTTTCTGGATGATAAGAAAATATATTGTTCAGCCTCCTAAAATGCCTCGTTTTGCTGGAAAATGCTAATGGGATTATATAAAGGTTATTTCAGCCTCCTTTCAAGTCTGGAGATGTGGCAAAACAATCACGATGCCCTTTGTTTATGCCTTTTTAATGACTGCTTTCACCTTCAGGTATTTGAGGCTTCTACATCTTTTCAAGTGATCCTCTGGGTAGTCCTTGGACTGCTTTTTTGTGGAAACTTCCTGGGGAATGTAAATGTGCCCGTGGTTTTAGAGGTCTGGAGGACAGCTGGGGTGGTGGAGCGCTCTGGGAGTCTGGCAAGGGTTTGATGTGCATGTTTTGATGCCCTCGTGTATTTTGCAGTGTGAGAGTCAGGACCTGCACCCAGTAAGCTTCTACACTCTGTGCGTGCAGCAGTGCTTGAAGCAGTGAGCAGCAGTGCATCCCTGGGGCACTGCTTGTGTCCTTCCCTCAGGCCTGTGAGCCTGTGTCAGCCTGCACACGGGAGGAGCTCAGGGTGTGGCACAGCCTGTTTGCAGCCTCCAGTCCACAAGGACCTTTGCTTCACCGTGCAGGAGTGATGAGCTGGAGAAGAAACAGTTCATGATACAGAGAAAGCTACAGAAATAATGTTCCACTCACTGTGTCCTCTGGGAAGGACCTCCCAAGCCCATGTTTGCCTGTAATTTTTTTGTTGTTACTGATCTTTTCCCCGGGTTTCGATTTTCGCTAAACCTTGTGTCCCAAACAGCTCCAGTGTTGTGCAGGCAGCTTGTGGTGGCCTGATAACCTCCCTTTCCCTTTTGCTGCTTTCCAGAGCAAAGCAGAGCACCAATGTAGCACAAGTCAGCCTGTCATCATTTCTAACACAGGAAACATCAGCAAAGAATTGGTTCTCAGCAGGGAACTGCACCTGTGTCCCATCTAACTGGGCCTTGAACACTTCCAGGGATGGGGCAGCCACACCTTCTCTGGGCAACCTGTGCCAGGGTCTCACCACTCCTACAAGGAAAATCCTTCTGAGCATAGTTTTATTGCAATAATAATTGGAGAGTAATTGGAGAGGAAGAAGAAATTGTTCCTGGAGAGCAGAGGGCAGGTTAGCTGAGACAGCAGGTTTACATCTTTCACAGCTACTGGGGAAAGAGAAGGTGGTTGTCACTGCCTGAGGAATACAAAAGCATTCAGCCAAGAGCAGGGGCAGAGAAAGTTGTGCATCCCTTGTGTTTGGTGGAAATACAAGCAACACATCCCATTACTGAAAGTTATCATTCTCTTTTTTGAGGTTATTTTGCAGGTGTCCCTGGAGGGTCGTGCCTGAGAGGTCAGAGACAGCACAGAGCAGCTCCTCTGGGAGGACTGTGTTCTCTTGCCAATGGGGCTTTTCCTTGCACATTGGCTATGCAAATTCAACAGCTGTTGAGTTTCTCACATCCTTTTAAAAACGTCTCTCTGGCATCTGTGTTAATTAGGGAGAATCTGCAATTTAATCACCAACACACCATTTCCAGTTTGGGGCTGATCTTTCTCAGTGCACTACTCACATAATGGAGCCCCTGGAGTCCCTCCAGGGCCTGCTGAGAGGTGCTGCAGCCTCGTGGGTGCCCACCTGCACACACCATCACATTGGCAGCACTGCTGGGTTCCCCTGACACTGCCTGCCCCCAGTCCCCCTCTCCTGAAAGCCATGGAGTCACCATGGCCCCACTGTGGTGGCCAAAATCACAAGAAGCAGAATGACCCACAGCTGTAACCATGGACCAAGATCCAGTTCCACTGTGGGCAGGGAGGAGCCCCAGCCTGTGCTTGAATTTCAGTGAATCACAATCACAGGCTGGTTTGGGTTGGAAGGGACCTTAATGCTCATCATGTTCCACCCCCTGCCATGGGCAGGGACACCTTCCACTATCCCTGTTCAACCTGGCCTTGGACACTTCCAGGGAAAGGGAAACCTGTGCCAGGGCCTTAATTCTGAATACGCACACTTCTTCAGCTCTTTGGTGCTGTAGCCCTTGAATGAAGCATCTGCTGCTTGTGAAATGGTAATGTCAGTCAATCACTTTACATCTCACCTGGAGGGTCCAGACTTTGAACTGGGACAGTTCTGCCAAGGATGTAATGGAGAACATGAAAAAACATGCTGAAAATTACAATCGATCCTGGAGGAAAAATAGAAGGATTTTGGGCAGAAGAGAAGATCTATTGAAAGCATAAGATCAATCCTTCTAAGTGGTCTGCATGCCTGTGCCTGTCAGGCTCTGGGGTTCCTTGAATGCCTTTCACTGTGTCGTGGTTTGACACTGACCAAACACCAGGCACCCACAAAAGTCATTTGCTTGTCTTCTTTTGTTACAGTTGGGCAGAGGAGAGGGAAAAAAAATTAACAAAGAGCTCATGAGTTGAGATAAGGAGTGGGAGAAAAAACCATTCTAACAGCAAAACACGTTCAAATTTAAAGGTACAAAGTAAATGTATTATTAGCAATCAGGAGAATAATGAGAAGTAAAATAAGCTTCTGAAATACCTTTTTTTCCCCCTAGCCCCTCAGTCTTTCCCACCAACAATGCAGGGAGACAGGGCATGGGAGTTTTGGTCAGTTTGTCACTTGAGATCTTTTGTTTGCTCAGGGAGAGGGGTCTTGCCTCTGCTCTGCCATGGGGTCCCTCCCACAGGCAAAGAGTCTTCCCAAAACTGTTGTGGCATGGGTCACTTATCCATGGGGTGCAGTCCTCTAAGGCTAGGCTGCTCTAGTTTGGAAGCAAGGGCCCTCTCTCTATGTCTGGAAGCAGGGGCCCTATCTTTTTTTGGGTTTCCCACTGGATCACAGCTTTCTCTGGCATCCGCTCCAGCATGAGCACTTTTCCCACAGGCTGCAAGTGGATCTCTGCATCACCTGTGGACTTCATGCATTACAGGGGGACAGTTTGTTTTAACACAGTCTTTACCACAGCCTGCAGAGGAATCTCAGCTCTGACACTTGTAGCACCTCTTGCCCCTCCTTTTTTCCACTGACCTTGGTGCCGCAGTGTCATTCTCCCTCACATGTCCTCACTTCCTCTTCTTCTCTGGCTAGAAGAAAAACTGTTGCTCATAGGTATCACTGCCAACAAGTTCCACTAATTCAAAGATCCTTGCAGTGTTTTGCTGTGTTGAGAGGTTGATCCCATCTTGGTTCCACATCAGGGAGTCACTCACCATGTTTTCACTGCCTGCCATTACTCTATTTAGCACCTCTCTTCAGGCAGGGCGCTGGGAGAAGCCACCACCACTGCTGTTCCTGCCCTTTTGCCCGTGGCGTGGCTGCCTAGGGGTGGCCAGACAGGCAAGACTTGCCACAAGCCACACCAGAATGGTGGTGGCTGTGGCCTATCACTGTGTGCTGCACCAGGGATGTCCCCCAGCTGTGGCATTTCACCTCCCCTGGAAAAAACTGCACGCGCACTGTTTTGATTTTATCCTTACATCACAGAGGCATTACCAACCTCTCTAACTGGCCCAGTAGCATGCCTGTCTTCAGAGCCATTGGAGATTGGCTCCATCAGACATGGTGGAAGCTTCTAGCAGCCTTTCACAGAAGCCACCCTCGTGGCCCTCCCCTGCTACCAAAAACCAGGCTGTGCCAAATCAACACACGCTCCATGAGGCAAAGTAAGTCCCTATTTAATGCTCAGCCACTGCCATCATTTGGCATCAGCCCAGTCAGCCCATCTCAACTCCTCCTGCAGGACATTCAGAAACACATCACAACCCCCCAGCACACCAGCAAACTCCAGTGCCTTCCTTCACACCACTTCAGTGGTTTGAACAAAAAGACTGTCCCAGACACATGTGGTGTCTGAGTCATGGGCAGAAGTGCAGAAGCTCTTCCTGAGGTCCTTGTTTGATACATATCCTTCTTGAGGAATGTGACATATAGCAGTAGGACCAGAGGAAATGGCCTCAGGTTGCACCAGGGGAGGTTTAGGTTGGATATTAGGAGAGATTTCTTCACTGGACATTCTATGACATGAAAAGATGCTACCTCCCAAAGAGGCCAATTCCTTTATTACCTGTTTCCTTCCTACCTCAACCTACTTACCTACCTGGAGGTTATAATTTTATCCTGTATACCTCATTGTTATTTTATCCTTTGACTTCATCAATGCTTTAACAAGCCCTACTTAGCCCTTTCATAGGAAGAGGTTTTATGATCCACAATGCAATAAGGCTGCTTATTCATTCCTGGCTCCTCTCCACTATTTTCCCTTGCAGGAAATGCTGCTGTTTCCTGGTAGGCTGCAATGAGAGTACTGAGTGCATTTCTCTGCTATGCTGGCATGAGTCAATACAAGTTCAACCTTTGGAAAATTGTTTCTTGAAGGCCAGAGACATTTGTTTGTCCTACAGTTAAACATCTTTTGCTGACACATCAGAGCCACCACAGCCCATCGCTCAGTGTCCTGAGTGACAGCCCAGCTTAGCTGCTGGCCCCTTGGATGTCTAACAGGATAAAAAAAGGACATGAAAATGCTCTAATGTCCACAGTTAATGGGGTCAAAGGAGGCCCACGATGGAAAACTTCATTTTCTGACGACTTTTGACTGTGCTATTAGAGTGCTTTCTCAACACAGGCCCTCGTGTATTTAAGGCATAAAAAGAATTTTCTTCTTACCAAATCCTACAATTGTTTTCTTTTTTTTTTTTCTTTCCTGAGAAGCCCATTTGTCACACTCCCTTATAGTTTCCTACCTTTTTTCCTTTCTCTCAAAGCTTGGTTTGATAAAAAAGTATTCAGATCCCTGCACTTCTTATGAGACCCTGTGTGCTGATGGGGCTTGGAGCAGCCTGGTTTAGTGGAAGGTGTCCCTGCCCATGACAGCAAGTGGAGCAGAATGAGCTTTAAGGTCCTTCCAACCCAAACCATTCTGGGATTCTATGACTTTATAACTTTTAAGAAATTGATATTGCATCTAATACTCCTCAGGAGCTGCAACTCCCTAACGTGTGGCTGACAGCTGTGACCTCTCCAGGGGAGTAATTCCTGCTGATTAATTCCAGCCAGTCTCCAGTAAGTCTTTCACAGGGGCATGGAACTGTGTCCTGTGTGGGACCAGCATGGGCTGCCCTATTGGGCAGACAATGCAGAACTAAAGGTGATACAAGAGCAAAAGGCAAGGCAGGAATGAGAGGCAACAAAGGAGGGAGAGAAGATGCAGGAGGCACAGGAGATGCAGGAGAAAGAGGAGGTACAGGTGAAATAGGTAGAGGCAGAGGTGATGCAGGAGGCACAGGACATGTAGGAGGCTGAAACTGCACTGACTTGTCTACATTAATCCCCCTGCAGGAGATATGGGGGGCTCTGCCCTCATGTGAGAAATAATGCAAGACACAAATTTGAAGGCAAGACATTTGTGCTAACAAAATCAAAACCAAATTGAAAATTTAGCAGTTTGTCCAAGGTGTTGGTCATTGTCTTGAGTGAGAGCTTGGTGGAAGGATTACCCAGGGAGTGAGAGCAGCAGAGTGCCCTGGAGCACACCCTGATTTGCTCAGGGGACATGCATTGGGACACCACGCAGGTGGATCCCAGCTCCTGACCCAAATGCATTAGTATGCCATTGTATGACATTAATATGGCATTACTGTGGCAGGGTAGAGGTCTAACATGGAGGACTTTTTTGCATCACCTGTGGGATTCCTGGAAACTTGAAGGTTTGGAGAGCAAGAAGAAAAATCCTCTGGTTCCTGGTTATCCTCTTGTCCCTAGTTATGAAGAAAAGCCTCTGCCCCAGATTGGGAAGAGTTTAAAATCCAGCTCCTCAGCACAGTTTATAGGATGAAGCCTCAATATGTGCCACCCTGCCTGGGGCTGGACCCACCCCACTCACACCCAGCTGCATATTAAATTGCTCAGATGCCTCACAGTTCCCCACAGAACCTTTTCACTATACTCTGGGGAGGGTCAGCAGGGCTCCTGTGAGCACCTGGGAAAGTGCCAGAGGTCATTTCAACAACCAGAAGCATGAAGAAGGGTACTCAGGTATGTAAGGGCCAGGGCAGAAGTGGCATGGTTGGGGGGATGGGGGAGTGGTTGGGGCACCAGAAGCCCTCATTTCTGAGCTATTTTATCCTTACTCTAGTAGTGGAATTAGCTTCTGTATACAGAAGACATCTGTGTAGTTAATTACCCTGATTTAAGTTACACCACTTTTTTTTTTGTGTGTGTGTAGATAACGCCAAGGGCTACGCTGTTATCTTAGAAGAATGTTTGTGTCTGGGGATTCATACTCACCCTGCCAGTAACAAATCTTCCTTGGAGTTTCTGAAACATTAATTATAGTTTTGTAACACACAAGTTTTGCAACCAGCTCAAGGTAATTCACTACAACATAGACCTCTGGCAGAAACAAATGAATTGCTGATGTGAAACCTGTCAGTTGCTTAGACATGAATGCTCAAGACTTTGTGATGTTTGTTATTATAAATAAAATGGGTCTCACTGTCCTTGCCAGCCTGCCTGCCTCCGTACGCTTTTCAACACACTAGCACCTGGGAAGAACCATTTCCCCCAACTAAAAAGCAAGCACCAACAACCCCAGGCAGGTTAAGAATTAAAAGTTAAGGTCTCACATGTAGCTGGACATAGCCTAAGAGTATTTCATCCAGGGGCTTCCCTCTCTGAGGTGCCACCAGTGGATTCCACCGTTGTTGCTCCTTGCTCTGGCCTCGGTGCCTCCCAAGTGCAGAGGGCTGCATTGTCTCCTCAAATCCACAGCTTTTGTCTTTTCCACATCAAATCACAGAATCCCAGACTGGTTTGGGTTGGAAGGGACCTTAAAGCTCATCCTCTTCCACACCCCTGCCATGGACAGGGGCATCTTCTACGAGATCAGGGTGCTCCAAGACCTGTCCAGCCTTGGATACTTCCAGGGGTTGGGGATTCCATAATCTTTATAAAACAAGCCTGAAGGGACAAATTTAAACTTTAAAAGGAAAACAAAGAGGAGGAAGATGTTTTGCTTCTAGAGTTGTCAAATCACCACATTGGACTAAAAGTAAAAAAAGGAATGTGATTTTCAGGTCATGTTGAAGGACACAGACTCTCCTTAGGAGTGTTTTGTATATCTGCTGTCTTGAGGAAAGGACCCCAGCCACTCCAGGAAGTCTCTCCTCCTCGGCCATCTGAGGGATGGAGCTAAATTCCCATTGGCATTACATTTCTTAATTACCACAATTCTTCAAATTACCACAGCTTTCCAGCAAGCTACAACTTGTTCAGGACTGTGTCAACTCTTGGTAAATTGTGTAACAAATGTCAGCTCTCTTACTAGATACTATTTAGAGGTTTTCATAGACGTGCTAAATTTACAGGTGACAGTTGCAATTTTGAAAATGTTTTTTTTTTGTGACTCCCTTTGTCCTTTTGCTCATTTTTGGAAATGGGCTATCATCTCCAAAAGGAGAGAAGTGATGACAGTGATTCAGAAATGAAGGATGTGAAGCTACATATGTCAGTTAGAAAAAAAGAATTTTTTTTGCCCATGATGACAAAGAAAAAAAATAATTATTTAACTAGATGAGAAACAGATGTAGTATGAGCAATGCTGTACACCTGGTACTGGGGGTTGATGGTTAAAAATGTCACTTCATGGGAAGACAACCTCAAGAAATACTGTTTATTTATTATGATAGGAGTGTGCATATCCACAGCTCAATACAAAATGCTTCACAGCATCCCAGAGTACTTGAAGTTGGAAAAGAACTCCTGAGGTCATCTGGTCCAGCCTCTGGGACAGCTAAAGCTGGCTGCTCAGAAAATCCTGACTACTTTTGAACACCTGCAAGAATGGGGACTCCACAGCCTCCCTGGGCAACTTGTGCCAGCATGTGGTTACCATCACAGGGAAAAAGTCTTTCCTGATGTGTATCAGTGTGTGCCCATGGCCTCCAGTCCTGGCGCTGGGCACCACTGGGAAGAACCTGGCTCCTTCCTCTTTGCACCCTCCCTGCAGGTCCTTGTGGACACCGATGAGCCCATCCTGAATCTGCTCTTCCATAGGGTGAACATGCTTCAACCACTTCATCACCTCCAAGGCACCTCGCTGGACTCTCTCCATTATGTCCACATCTCTCTTGTGCTGAGGAGCCCAAAACTGGACATGGGTGGAGAACAAACAATATCCACCACCCTCTCCTCATCCCCTGAACTTGCCATAGAACTGGTTTGGCTTGGAAAGGGCCTTAAAGTTCATCCTGTTCCACCCCCTGCCACGGGCAGGGACACCTTCCACTAGACCAGGTTGTTCCAAGCCCCATCCAACCTGGCCTTGGACACTTCCAGGGATGGGGCAGCCACAGCTTCTCTGGACAATCAAGAAGGCCTCACTCGCTCACAGGGAAGAATATGCCCCTAACCTCTAATCTAAATCTACCATTCCAGTAATTTCGATGCAGAAGGCATCAGGTGATCAGGGATGGAAGCCCTTTGTAACCTGTGCTGACAGGTCCCAGACATCTCCATGTCCTCGCTGTGTTTGGAAACGGCTCCAGGGGTTATTGGCTCCGCTGCCTTCCCAGGGTGAGGTTCCCCAGCCTGGAGCTCCACACATCTTCGCTCTCGCCTTTATGTGAGATCAGTGGGTCGATCACTGTAATTGTGAGCAAACCGCATCAGGGTGCGTGTGGGACACAGCGAGGAAGGAGTTGCAGACACGGAGCGGGGAGTGCAGCGGGAGCCATTCTCGGGGCAGGTTTTGGTGAGGAAACCTTAGAACAGTGGGAGCGCGGGGCCCCGGGGGCCTGAGAGGGCGGCGGCATCGGGCCGGGCCTGTGGACGCCGCTGTCAGGATCCTCCCTGAGGGGGAGCGGCTGCGGGGCCCCGGGGTGGCGGGTCCTTGTGGCAGGGAAGCAGGGAAGAAGGGAAGGGAAGGGAAGGGAAGGGAAGGGAAGGGAAGGGAAGGGAAGGAAAGGGAAGG
>VZTZ01038362.1:363669-424239 GCA_013400955.1 Drymodes brunneopygia | reverse complement strand
GAGCGGCGGGGCCGGCCTTTGTCTCGGGTGGGGACGGCCTGGGCCGGGGGGGTTGTGTGTGTGGATGTGTGTGTGGGTGTGTGTTTCTGTGTGTGTAGGAGTGCCGCGGGCCGGACGAGTCCCCAGCCCAGCGGCCCCGTTCGCGCCGAGAGCCGTACCGGGCTCATGAAACTTTCACGGGTGTTACAGCCCCGGGTCCTGCCTGCCACTGAGCCTCCCTCCGGTTTAGCCCTCCGCCAGCTGCGGCTGCCCCACGTATCCTCCGCAGCCCTGACAGCCCCTGCGCGGCTGCTTCCCCCTCCCCTGCCTTCCCCACGCTTCTCGGCTCCTGCTATCCCTGCCTTCCCGTGGGATTCCAGTGTCATGCAGTCTCTTCATCCCCTCCTGGAGTCACCAGCCCGGTGTGAGCAGCCCTTGGCAGATGTTTTCCCTTGAACAGTGTTGTTTTGCAGAACTACCAGTATTTAGTAATAGCAATGTACATGATAAATAATCCTCCATAGCAGGGGATTGGAACTAGATGGTCATCAAGGTCCCTTCCAACCCAAGCCGTTCTATGATTAATTTCCTTGGTGTAACTGGAGTTTCATGCTTCACTGTTAAGTGACAATCTCAAACCTTCCTGGTTTGAAAGCTGCAGAGCATCTACTTCCAATCTCCAGAAGTCCCTGGGAATAGCACCTCTAGCAAAAGGTTTGTATGGCCTGAGTGCAGGATGTGGGTCCTGTGGTGCCTCTCCTTGACTTTGAAGCTTATCCGTAGCACAAGGCCCTGGGGTTTCACATCCTTCCCCAGGGTTTTTTTGGATGGCTTGGAGCCTTCTAGGTTTCCTGAGCCCTGGAGAAATGTGCTATAGTGAGGTTGAGTTTGCATGCTGAAATGCATTCTTTACTCCATAAGCCTTTCTTCTTTGACCATTTTATTCACCTCTTCTAATGCTTTGCTAATCTCAACCTCCATGTTTTCATTGGATCCCAAGCTTGGGTTCTCAGTCCTTTTGCACAAGAATGATGGAGTAAGGACAAAGGTCTTTATTTTCAGCTTTCCTCACAAGCTAGTTTACATAATTTCCTTTAATATCCTTTTTCTGTTTGTTATCTGTGATCAGAGATAAACAGTGTTAAGTCAAAAGTTTAAATTTTTGTTATTTAAAAATCGCTTCTGTTGATAAAATGCTTCTTCTCTAGAATCTAGGTCAAAACTTGCTTTATTCTGAGAAACTGTAGTTTTGTGTATGACAAGTTTAAGATACAGTTTTGTGGAGAAATAGTTGGGTAGAGACTTGTGCCCTTGTGATTGCAAAGACAGTAAAATGGTGTTTTATAAGACTCGAAGATGAACGCCATTGCTTCTGAAAAAGCAAGGTTTCTTCCAAGAAAAGGATATTTTGAGATGCTGGTGATACCTGGGATTTATTTTGTTTTGCATTTCAAAACACAGATGCAGAGAGGTGTTCCGGAGTGGGAAGGCAAAGGTCAAGACTAATTGGCAGGCTCATTTTTCTCTGTACAAAACTCAAGCCTGCCATGTTATAGAATGGAGTGTCTTCCCTGCGGAAGGATTTGTGTGCTAGAAATTTTGGGACCTGCGTGGTGCCTAGCTCTCTCCCAGCTGGTACAAGTATTCCCACCCAAAGGAATGGGAAGTTTCAGGTCCATGCCTTTGCCAACTACAGTAATCTGTGTTGTTTCCAAAGTCCTTATCAAGTGCTTGGGATGTGGAGTGTATGGATAATTTGGGCTTCCAGGGATTTCATACCCAGCTGCTATTCCTTGAGGGATGTGATTGTAAATTATTGCATAGCCCTCTGTGGGCCTTCATATTTGTGGCTAAACTTAAGAGGAAGTTTAAATTCAGCCACAGCAAGCCACTCTTAAGCCAAGTAAATCTTCGCAGAGTGTTTTGCAGTAGATTTAACCGAAGCAGCACTTCTGGGACTTGTCTGGAGGAACGACTGAGGTAAAGCTCAAAGACCACTGTGTCCATGTGCTCCACTCTTGAGTGATTTCTCCTGGCTGGGGAGTCGTTCCCCATTGCAGCAGCCTGGCCAGAAGGGTTGAGCTTTGTTTGGTTTGAATGTGATGCTTGACAAACTTCTAAACTGAATTGTCAATGACGACAGCAGCCTTAAATCAGGACCCTTTTGGGAAGGCATCAGTTGGCTTCTCTCTCTCCCTCTGCCTTGTTCCATGGTCCTCCTCTCTGCCTGCACCTCAGCTCCCAGTTCTTCCCCGTTGTCCTGGAATCCTGCCACCCCCTCAGTCTCCCTCGCTTGCTGCTGGCTTTGGCAGGGTTGTTGCAGCCCAAATGAGTGTGGCAGGACTTACCTTGCCTGTGGGTGCTCCTTGCCAAGCAGGAACTGGTGCCCTCCTAGTTCTGTTGACACACTTTGTTTTTTTTTCCCCTCCCCTACATACAGCATACACCAGGTCACATAAATTTGGGGTTTAAATAAAACATATTAAAAGAATGACTCATTAAATGTTTGTGAAGTCTCTATATTGTACCAACTTGAAAATATTTTGGTTTAACACAGTGTAAATCCAGTATCCCTGACAGTAGTGAACACAAACGTTCTAGTAATTCTGTGCTGTTAGTTTTCATGCATCTCATCAGAGCTTGATTATTCCTGTTGTAGGTTGCTGTGTTGAGTGTTCCAAGTCCCCACTTCCTTTCTGAAATGCTTAGGAAGAGAGAGCTGGCTGGGAACACAGCTTCTTCTTACAATTTGGATATAGTTCTTCATTCTGTGTTTGGGCAGTTTTGCTTCATGTGGTACCTAATTAAGGATTGTCCCTGTTTCAAATAACCCTTCTTGGAGCTGTTATATTGAAATATTTACTGAAGACTTCTTTTATTTAAATTGCTCAGGATAGGGAGTCATCTCAATTTTCAGGTCTGTGTCTCTTGGGCCACCTGTTTGCCCCTGCCTTTCTTCGTTGTGGAAGGACTGAGTTCTTCAGATGTGATAATCTGTTGAGAAATCAACAGGAATTGCTGCCAATTAGCTCTACAAAAACCCCAGCCAAACAAAAAAACCCCTCTGCTAATGTACTTCAGAACCTTCTGTTGAGGCTCATGATGATGACTGGCTTTGGATTAGTGATGCACCTGAAAAGATGTCCCCTGACTGAGCTCGGTGCCGTTCCAAAGGTCATCCTTGTACCAGCTCTGCTCTCGGGGATCCTGGGATAAGGGAATGCTTGCTGTCTCGCACCATGCTGCTTGAGGCACCTCTGAGGAGCAGCTCTGCCCATATCCCAGGCTTTGGGCACCTGTGATTTTTGTTACAGAAGATGTTGATGCACATGAGTCTTAAAAAGTTTGTCTGTGGGGAAAATGTACTTGACAAAGTATTTTTTGTGCTTTTAATTGTAGCTTTCATCATGGGGGACATGAAAACCCCGGACTTTGATGACCTCTTGGCTGCTTTTGACATCCCTGATCCAACTAGTCTCGATGCTAAGGAGACCATTCCATCAACTGGGGAGGAGAGTGAGAATCACCTGAAGTCATCGGGAATGTGCATTGATGAGAGTGTGTCCTTGTCCCACTCTCTGCCTCCCTCTGATGCACCTGTTGTGAGTGTGATAGTGAAGAACACAAGTCGCCAGGAGTCTTTTGAGGCAGAAAAGGAGGGGAATCACCTTGGAACTAGTCTGTTACACAATGGATTTCGTGGCTCTGATCTGCCAGCCGAGGCTCATGCTTTAGTCCATAATTATGGCAAGTTTGAGTCAACTTTTATTAATGGTGACAGCTCAAGAGGTTACTCTGATAAACTGGATCAGTCCAAATCAGAGCCTTTGCCAACATTTAGTCAGTTTAGCCCCATTTCCAGCCCTGAACCAGAGGATGCATTCAAAGAGAACAGTAGTGGGGATAAACCCAAACATGCCCAAACTCCCTATTTTCCACCACCTTCAATATATGTACCAACAGGGGCTTCAGTCCTAGATCATCTTAGGAAGGTGCCAGAGCCTGAATTAAGCATGTTTGATCAGTACTGTAAAAAGGAACAGAAGATGGAAATCCACTGCCAGCCGGAGAATAGGCTGGAAATGAGCAGGAGAGAGCAAGACAGAGCAGTGGAGAGGTTTGCAGAGTCAAGCAAAGACTTGTTAGGTACCAACAGCTTTCTTGGAGAAGGCTTGGTGTTTGGAGACCTCTCTCACAATAATTTAGGAGATGGCAAAGGATCTGTGCCTGAGCTAAACATGTCTTCATCAATACCACCTCGGCAGAGGCTAAAGCCAACTCATTCCAAGTTGTCATCCTGCGTGGCAGCATTAGTAGCTCTTCAGGCCAAAAAAGTTGCGTGTATTCCAAAAAGCGATCAGCCAAATTTTACCAAGGAACCTGGTCCTTTTAAAGACGGGACAAAGGGAAGTCCAAAAATGCCCAAGTCACCAAAGAGTCCCCGAAGCCCCTTGGAGGTGGTGAGGAAGGCTAGCAAGCAGCCTGAGAGTCCTCGGAGCGTGTGCAGTGACAGCAGTGGGAAAGGCTCTCCTTCCATGGCAGCTGGCTCTCCGCCAGCTATTCCCAAAGTTAGAATAAAGACTATCAAGACATCTTCCGGTGAAATTAAAAGGACTGTAACTAGAATTTTGCCAGAAAATGATGAGTTGGGCAAATCTTCAGAAGAGTCACCTGCAGAAACCTCTTCTGCTGAAGAGTTTATCAAATCTTTCCCATCCCCTGACACTAGTGCAGTTACAGAAGGTGAGCCTGGCAGGAATTCAACCAAAAACAGGGCTGCTGTGGCTATCCAGCTGTCCAATGTGATGAGTCCTTACTCAGACAGTATGAAAATGGATATTGCAAACAGCACGTGCACTGTGTCCTTATCTCCACTGCCAAACTGCGGTGGCGGTGCCATAAAAGTGGGGGTCAAGAGGCAGCAGCAGGGTACCGTGACACAGCCATCCAACACAACCACCTCCAGCCTTCTTCCCAAAGCTGTGCACTTGGCAAATCTCAACTTGGTCCCCCACAGCGTTGCTGCTTCTGTTACAGCGAAGACATCAGCACAGAGGCGAAACCAGCCTCAGGTGACACAGATGTCAGTGCCACTGGTGCACCAAGTCAAGAAAGCTGCTCCCGTTGTCATGGAGGCATTCCATAAAGTGCTGCACAGTGCCAATCCAGTGCCGATATATACTCCGAACCTTAGCCCCCCACCTGACACTAGTATTAATTTACCTGCTTCTGGGTATTGTTGCCTGGAATGTGGGGACTCATTTGCCTTAGAGAAAAGCCTGACTCAACACTATAGTAGGCGAAGCGTTCACATTGAAGTCATGTGCACTCAGTGTTCAACTATGCTTCTTTTTTTTAATAAGTGTAGCTTGCTTAAACATGCACGAGATCATAAGAGCAAAGGATTTATCATGCAGTGTTCTCAGCTGCTCATGAAACCAATTTCCACAGACCAAATGTTTTCACCTTCTCCTACAAGCTCTTCAGTCTCTCCAGCTCCTCAGACGTTGCTCTCGTCCTCTTCTCCATCAAAGTCCAGTGCTGCTTCAGGAGGTGGGGTAGGGATTTCTTCGAACACTCAGCCAGCCTTGCCTCTCTACACGGACCCACAGAGGCTAATCCGTCATGGACTTAAGTGTTTGGAGTGTAACAAGCAGGAGCAGGATTACACTTCTTTAGCAGCTCATTACCAGAGAACCTCAGAAGATAATGAGAGACTGGTAAGTCATCATTTTAATGTTATTAGTTAAATCTCTCCGAGTTTAAAGAGATTGTCCTCAAGGGGAAAAGTAGGCATCGTGATGGCAAATGAGTCACTTTGCCTAAAAAAGTGCTTATGGCAAAGTTTTGGAGTGCACATGAGCCCAGACGCGTGTGCGTGAAGAGATGTTTAGTGTTGTTTGCTTGCCCTCTTTTTACCCTTTGCCAATAAAAAGAGCATAGTAAGGAGACTATGGAGATCCTCAAGTATCAAAGGAACGTGATGGAGATGAAAGATCGCTTGGATGAGGTGTGCAAGAAAGCCCTAGGGGAGGATCAGCGGTGCGTTATGTGTAGCAGGTTTTTGTGCTGTAAGTGTGGCTGGAGAAGATCTGACACAGTTTAATGTTGCCTTTCCTGGAACTGGTGCCAGAACCTTCTGTGTAACGTGTTACACATCGGGTGTTATTGTTGGTGTTGGTGTTGGTGTGGTCAGTTGTGTATTGGATAGGCCTGCTGTCATATGTGGGGTGGGAGACTGGTTCTGGCTGCTTTTGCCCTTTGGGTGGTACAGGGTGAGTGGGTGCCATGATTGCATGGCAGGGTTCAAGAGCCTTATTAGTGGCTTCCTGCCTTCCTCCTCCTATGCTGCCCTGCTCAGGTCTCCACCGCCTTTATGGACCTGGTTGGAATTCCCTTAAACTCCAGCTTAGTTTTCTCCTGATGAAGAGGATTGTTGTTGTGTACCAGGACCATACACTTTGTTTATGGCTTTTATTTTGGAAGACATGATCAGTCTTGTTGAAGCGTTAACCAACTTGCAGTTGCAGAGGAGGAGGACTCCTTTCTCCTTATCTCTTTGGATGAGGTGAAAGCTTTCCAGGTCGGTGTGGCTGCCAGCAGAGCAAGGGCTGCAAAAACCAGGACTCCATGCCATCATTTGGGAGGATGACCACATCTCTGCCGTGGTGGTCAGGTCACCTGCATTCTCCAGAGCCTCCCTGTGCTGCCTGAATGGCTTGCAGGAGTATTGATGTTGCTGTGGTCCCATTTAGTTGCTTTGTTATCTTAAATTCATCAACCACAAAAAAAAAAGATAGATTATGGCTGAACGATTTTGATGTTGTAAAAAATGGTGAGGCCAGAAGGGATCAGTGTGGCCACATAATCAGGTTTCTTGCCTGAGGCAGGCCAGTGAACACTGTGCTCTGTCAACACCTGAACTTATTTTTCAACTATAATGCATTTTTAGGAAATGTCAGCAGTCTGGCATTAAAACTTCAAGGAGAAGGGATATAGCGAGTGCTCCAAAGTGAGCTAAAATGTTAATCAGTGGCATTAAAAATGTACTTCCTATTTCTGTTGTGGGATTATCAATTCAAGAGCTCCTTAAAGAGGAAAAGAATGTGTGATAGTAAGTATTTTTAGCTTGTAATCAAATAATTTATTCTGTAACTTAACCAAGAATAGAGTTTAAGCCTCTCACTTCAAGTAGTTCTGCTAGATGTGAGATTATTTTTGCAGTATTTTTCTGAAGAGAAGCACTGGAAAAAGAGGCTACTTTTGAGCTTCTGAAATCAATTCCTCCCTGTTAGATCTTATGCATGCGCTGCTCTGGGAGTCCTTTTCCACTGTATCTGCTGTCCTCCAGGCTGCCTGGTGGTGCTCCATGCTGTTCCCAGAACATCTGTTTCAATGAAGTTGTTACATTTCTAAGGGAAATAAGCATTTGTGCCCCATGCCTGTAATTGTGTATCTGGATTTAGTAGTAGCTGATGGAAACCATCCCACTGCCTTTTGCCAGAACCCAGGTGTTTGGTGTCACTGGGCTGAGAGGTAAAGGGATGGGTGGAATTTAATGGTCTCATAGGGGTCCCTGGTTCTCTGAGCTGTCCACGGGGAAAGGTATGAATGACCTTCACATCATGTGTCCCATGTGGATAACACAGTGTAGCTCCCTGCAGTATCAAGGTCTGAGAAGCTGAAGGTTTTGCATACAGGGTATTAATGAATGTAATACTATTAATCATGGTGTGAGAAAGGTTGTAGGTGAAGCTGTTGGGATGTGTGTCATTAACTCCTGGAATAGGAGAACATAGCCACCCCTTTCCAAGATGATGCCCTAACTCTGCGTTACTTTAGTTTCTTGGGTTGCTCTTTCTGGGTATTATTTTGGTCAGAAAAAAGAGAAATGTTGGTATAAGCAGGAGAGGATCAAGTGATTGATTTTGCAGGCACTTTCTTACATGGTAGAAGTGGTTAAAAACTCTGGTTTCCATCTCCAGAGTAGTGCCAGGACTCTTGTTTTTTGGTACAGTGGTAGAAATTGGGTGTAGAGACATTCTTCCTTGTGATGGGGTGAGGCCTTGGCATGGGTTGCCTAGAGAAGCTGTGGCTGCCCCATCCCCATAAATGTTCAGGATAAGGTTGGATGGGGCCTGGAGCAACCTGGTCTAGTGGAAGGTGTCCCTGCCAATGGCAGGGAGTGGAACAAGTTGGTCTTCAAGGTCCATTGCAGCCCAAACCAGTCTGGGATTCTCTGGTTCTCTGAAATTGCGTTGCTGAGGAAGGCATTGATGTAACACCTGAGGTGAACGTATTTTAGTGCCCCAGTAGTGGTTCAAAACCACTATGTCCACAGGGCAGAAGGGGTTGATTTACATACTGGTGTATCTAATTAAACCACAGTCCACACTAGTTGTCATGCTTGATCCACTGCACGCTGCAGTGATGGGACAGTCTGTCAGGATGCAGAAGTAGTATTAATTGTTGTGGGCAAACTTGGCTATGAGCCATGTCCCTAGATCTCAAGAGACTAATTACCTAGAGGTTTTCGTAAATGTGTGTATTTAGAGCAAAAACTGTGTATTTCTCCCTCCATACCTGATGTCATTCTCACTGTATTGAAATGCTAGTTTAGAAGTGGTGGCATGGGGTGCGATTGTCATAGTTTCTTAAAGATAGCAAAAAACTGCACTCTGATAATTTGGAATGTTTTTGTATTTTTAAATTTCTATTCAGTCTCAGAATTCAGGCCCAAACTCTTTGCCATGCCTCACTGAGAAACCAGGAAGTACTGATGCTTTCCACATAATGACATGTCTTGATTTATGCCTTCTAAGGAGCTTCAAGAAGTAGCAGGGCAGGTCCCCTTTGTATTATGGCCAAAAGCTTTTAATCTGTGACTATTCAGATGCTTGGTACGAGATTGTCCCTAAAAACGAGGATTCTTGGAAAGGGTAGATGAATGTATAATGGAAAGAGCAACTTCAGCTGAAGGGAAAGAGTAAAAGCAATTTATCCACAGAGCCTGAGTTTGTACTAGAAGGTGGAGACCTGTAGAAAATAAGCCAGGTGATTTTTGATCCATGTTCTTGGAAGCTCTTCTGTTAAATGAGACCAAATCTGGATGCACATCCAGTGTGACCTTAACTTGCAAAACCAAACGGGCTTTGAAGTACTCGGTTATGGTGCTTTTAACTCAAAAACTGTTTTAGGCATGGCTTTGGTGTGGCAACTTGCTAAGAAGGAAGGGCTGATCCAACAGGGTTGATGGAGAAAAGAAATAGCAGGAAAGAGACTTATTTTTCAGTATGATGTTTTCAGTTACCCAGAAGCTGAAGGACGAGCACCCTGTGATAAGAGGCAGGAATGATTGGATTGGAGAGGGGGAAGAGCCTAAGCTGGCTCTGCTCCATGAGAAAACTTATCCTGTGTTGATACTTAAGACTCTTCACTTTAATTGGAATTTCTTGCCATGACTTTGTGAATTACTCTGACATTTTCAGGTTTCCCAGAGCTGCTTGAAAGGGGATTATAGGGTTTTCTCTTTCTTCTAGATGATGGCTCGGGAAATACCTGGTGTTACATTCCTACATGGCTGTGGGTAAATCCCACATTAATAGGATGGATAATGGGTAAATTACTTTCCTAGGTGTGGCCAAAATGTGAATGACATGGCTGGGTCACAGTTCTGTTGCAGGAAGGAAGAAAGATAGGGATGTGGTCTGGACAGCAGGGAAAGGAGATTTGGAGCGAGTGAGAGGAAGAGAGGGGGACGATGATGTGGTTGAGAAGGTGCTGTGGAAAGGAAAGACCTTTAGAAAAATGACGGAGAGCTTGACCTTAATGTCATATTTTGAACATGTACATGATTGCAGTTGCTCAGAGTACAGCAGTGTTTATTTTGGTATAGAATCTGTATAGGGTAAAAGCAGTTCCTCCCAGCCGAATACCATGGTAGGATGGGATCTCCATGGCTTGCAGGGAGGATACAGGCTTGAATGATCCACTTCAGAAATGCAACGAACTGGGTTTATTAGATGTATGTTTTGAGTGGATCGTCCTAATGGATCAGAGTGCCTTTGCCTTTTTTGGCAACCAGTGAGGCCAATTCTGCGATTTTTGCAAGCTTGTGAATCAAGTTGCTCAGTGGGACCTGTGTACTGCTTTTCCATCACAGAACTGCAAGAAGGAAGCAGTATGGGAATTTGAATAGCTTGTAGGTTGGATTTTGTTCAGATCAGAAGGTGTGCTCTATGTAGGCATTATACTTGTCCAGATGTTGAAGAGGTGGTACCAGATGTTTCATGTAACTTCAGGTTTGTTTAGTCTGATACAGTAGAGTGTTCTAGAGCAAGATTTTTTTTGGAGCAGGGATAGATATTTAAGTAGGTGTAATGTATGCCAAATTAATCTTTATTTTTGAAATAGAGAAATGAGTTTATCCTCATCTCCTCGATGTTCAATGAGATGGTTGTTAGAGTGCTGCATGGAGAATGAATATACTGGAGAAGTTGGATTATGAGGTTGGAGCAGAATCAGGTAAAATTCCTGGAAATAACTGCAATGGGGATCAGGTTTTTAAGAGATCTCCTGAGGGATGATTTTGGGTACCTCTGGAGTTAATATTTGTGTTAAGGAGACTTTGGAGGATGACTGTGTTAAAAAATTTGCTGAACCAAACTAGCAAAGTAAGAAGTCATGGAAAATGGGGAGTATTTTACAGGAGGATCTAGATGATCTTGAAGACTGAGTAGGAACGGTATGAAAAGCAACCAAAGGTAGGATTTTTGGTCTTGAGAAGTCTTTGAATGACTGAGGTGACACAACTGTGCAGGAGGCTTAATGTCAATCTGCAGCACCAGTCAGGCCTGTGGTAATGCTCCCTCTTGCTAGAAACAACTGAGCTGGAGAGGAGTGTATTGTTTTGTTTATCAGGATAGACCAGAATAAGTGAGGGAGGAATGACCAGAAATGGAAATATGATCTCTTAAGGGGAAAATTGAGACCCCTGTATGAGTTTAGCTTGGCAAAGGCCTGGTAAATGAGGGAGGGTCTCCTTCAGCACTGAAGCAGACAAAGGATTAAGGTGAGTATAGTGGCACTTTTTTCCCCACCAGAAACTAAATCTGCCCGCAAGAATTACTTCCTGTACTCGCAGGAATTGCTCTGGGCAATTCATCAGCATCAGACAGTTTTGAGGGCTCAAATTACAGGAGAGGAACAAAGCCCATGCAGATTCTGGTGCCTGCTTTTAGGATGTGCTTTTCATTACAGAGTGTCCTGTGTATGCACTCTCACCCTGTATCTGGTGTGATCTTTGTAGAAAGGAGCTTTTAAATTTAGGGGCAATAATGATGCAAGAACGGTCTGAAATAGATTTACATAGAAAATCAGAGGTCAGTCTGTAATCATCAGAGGAATGAATTCTGGAAGAGCTTTGCAGCAGAAGTAACAGAACAAATGACACAAACTGGTTTTGAGATGGAACTTATTTGTTTCCTTGGCAAGGACAGACCAGTGCACAATAACATGTGCAAGAATTAAAAGTACTTCCTGACCCTCTCAGGCATAATTGTCCATCTACTGCTAACTAGAGATGTTTAATACTTTTTTCTTTTCCTTTCTTTTTTGACTTGACCACCCAAAATCCACCAAGGTAGCTAACAACTCGAATAAAGTACAAAATATAAACTCGGGACCTCAGAATTTTCTTGAGCCCTTGTGCTTTTGTTCTTGCTTTTTTTCTTGTTCTTTTATCTTTTTGTTTGTCCAATAAAATTTTTTCAATGAGTTGTGACGTGTCCTGTTTATGTACCACCTACACGAGTAATTTAAGAGCAATTTTATTGCTGCCTTTTCTTTTTCTTCTTCCTTCCTCCTCTTAAATCAGTGCTTTATAATTTATTGGCTAAAACTTGCCAGGAGCTAGTAGGACCACATGCCGCCCTGATAATTTCCCAGCAGTAAAAAAAGAAAGGCAGCAGCTGTATTTTTCCTATTTTTCTCTTCCTTCCCCCCTCCAAGTTCATGTTTTAATGAAGAAAACAAGAGGACTGAAAATCAGCAAAAAATTCCCTTGGCCCCATAAAGCACTGTTTTCTCCCTGTCCCAAGCCAAGAGTGATTAATGCAGTCCTTGGGTACTAGTGAGGATGGATTTTGTTTTATATGGAAATTTTCCCTGTGGATTTTGTAGAAGCAAAGGGATGGAAGATGTTATGATGAAAGCATGTTGGGGAAATGGAGCTCCAGGCAGGGATTGCTGGGAGTGAAGACAAAGAGATGAGTGGCAGGATAGCAGAGCCTGCAACCAAGGCCAAACCAGAGCATCAGGATGAGGAGGAGAGGCTGATGAGGAAGGAAAGCCAGGGTGTGGCTCCATAGTCTGCTTAAATCAGTGTGTGATCTGTTGCCATGAGGCAACAATCCTGCCCTCTCCTCCTTCCCCACCCATGCCTGGCCCTGGTGGTCCTGCAGCCCCTGGGAGACAGAGAACAGCTGGAGGGAAGAGGATAAGGAGCAGGGCTGTGAACTGGGGGCCAGGACATGGCTGAGAGTGAGGGGGAGGGGACAACTGGAGACAGGGGGGCTGTCCTGGGTAGGATGGAAGTGGGGCTGGAAGCTGGTGTCTGCTGGCACTAAAAGGAAGAGTCTTGCTCCTGCATTCTTCTTCCAGCTGGGCACCTATGATGCTGCCCCAGTCAACCTGGAGAATATCAAAAGTGACTGGAGAGCTCTGTGGGTGACAGGCAGAGGAATGAGAGCTCAGGTAGTGGTGATGGTCTGCTCAATTCTGCTGTGAGGAGAAGGTGCCCTCTGAAGTGTCTAATGCTGATGCAAACACCACAGGCAACAAACACAATCTCCAATCCAGAGAAGCTATGGCTGCTGCATCCCTGAAAGTGTTCAAGGCCAGATTGGACAGAGCTTGAAGCAATCTGGTCTAGTGGGAAGTGTCCCTGCCCGTGGCAGGGGGTGGAATGAGACTCCAAGGTCCCATTCAACTCAGACCATTCTGTGTTCTGTGATCTGTGTGCAGGACTCTGGTCGTGTTGGCATCACAGGAAAGAGATGGGATGTGTTGCATGACTGGAGTGTTGTGATGGGGGGACACAGGCTCTCTGGGAAGGACAGGCCACGAAGACAAGAAATTGGGGTGCAAGGTGAGAAGAAAAAGGCAGAGCTGGGAGGCTGCAAAATGATCATCATGGATGGGCAGGAATCAACTCTGCAGGTGGAGGAAAGAGCAGAGGCCTTTAACGTCACCACTGTAAGAAAAGAGAGGGAATGTGTCCTGTGTAGCATATGGAGTCACACTGGTGACTTGAAAGTATGGATGTGAAAACTCAGTCAATCCACTAAGTGATCATATTGGCAAGTGGGAGTTCAGATTTCTAGTTGGAACCAAGTGCCCACCCAGCCTTCCTCCTCACACTCTTCCCCTGCTCCATCAGGGAGTCCTTCCCATAGGAGAAAGTCCTTCATGAACAGCTTCGTCATGAGTCCTTTCCACAGGCTGCAATTCTTCAGGATCTACTCTGGTGTGACTCCTTTCCATGGAGTGCAGTCTTTCAGGAACAGGCTGGAAGAGCATGGACCTCCCGTGGGCTCATGGGTCCTGCCAGAAAACCTGCTCCAGCAAGGGCTCTCTCCATGGGCTGCAGTGTCCTTCAGGGCACATCCACTGTGGTTCTCCATGGATTAGAGTGGGACAACCTGCGTCACCATGGGATTCATGATGGTATGCAGGGAAACATGCTCTGGCCTCTGGGCTGTTCTCTCACATCTTCTCGCTCCTCTTTCCCAGCTGCTGCACAGCATCTTTTATCTTTTCCTAATCTGTTATCCCAGAGCTGCTGCTCAAGGGCTCAGCCTTGGCCAGTGTCAGGTCCATCACAGAGCTCTGTCTGACATGAGAGCAGCTTCTGGTATCTTCTCACAGAGGCCACCCCTGCAGCCCCTCCCTACCAAAACCTTGCCACGTAAACCTGGTACAGTGGGTCAAAAGAAAAGATGTGGAAACTGAAATTCTTGAAATTACAGCTGAGATCATAAAGAGAAAAGAGCTACAGATTTCACAAATTCAGAAGTAAGCTGATTTGATGCAGTATTGTTTAAGATCTGTGATGCTGGTGGATTTTTCCATTGCAATTCCCCTTTGTTTCTCTAAGCTGTCAAGTTTCTAGATTTACACTGATGCTTTAACCAGGGATTTTTCCATGTGCAAAAAAACCGCATTTTGTGTTTATTTAACAGCCTTAGTTTCCAGAGATAAGTTTTGATTGGAGTGCCTTACTGAAGCTTAAGCATCGTGGTGTGTTGGGATGGTTGAGATGTGTGTGTAGGAGTTGGGCTTGGTGCAAGGTCTGAGGGGGACACTGGATTTGGGAGTGTTGAAGAGTTAGTGAGGTTCAAGGTTACAAATGCAAAAGGTCAGTGGGATGAGGTGGGATGCAACAACGAGGCTGAGGATGAATTGATGTGAGAGGGGAATGTGCTGAATGAAGAAGAGAGAATGGGAGAAGTTTAGGGTTAAAGGGTATCTTGTGATCATGTCCTTTGGCTGAAGATCAGGCAGGCTCCCTCAGTGGCATTGGCTCCTTAGGCTGACAAAACAGGCAACTATAACATAAGGAAATAACAATAGCAGTTGTGCTTGGATATGGTTTATTAGGATAAAATCTCTACATTGGGATTCTAGGTTTTGCTTCTTCAAATGAATAATCTTTAGTTCCTGTTGAAGGAGTTTTTTGGTCCATGAATTAATATGTTAATGCAATGACGTGTGTTTATTTAGGGAGAACCTGGGCAGGACTATAGTTCTGTTATCACAGCGACAGCAGATTCACTTCTCTGCCTGCTGCTTCTCCTCATATTGGTAAAATGTTGTGTAGCAGTGCTGTAACCTGGGTGGTTGAAGTAAGTCAAAAATAGCCCTTGAAGCATCTGGAACTTGACTGTAGTGTGGCCCACACTCATCCTGGAGGGATGTGGGAAGGGGAGCACAGGAGGGCAGAGAGGAAGGTGTGCCAGCTGTGCTCCCAGAGCCAGCACATTGCTCCACTACAGTCAAAGCATCTCTGCTGAGGGATACAGGTTGCTGGCATTGATCCCAGCCAGACAGTAAGGGAGAGCTACTGACAAGTTAAAGGTTAGATTTAAGTAGTAATTGGTCACTATTTTTTTTTATAGCAAGAGGATGCTGCTAATCTCTGTCTGGGATCCCTTGGCTGCCCCTGCAGCTCTGCCTGAAGCAGAAAAATTATAGCTTGCAAAAGGCTGGATTTGGGAAGAACTGGGGCTTTAGGGCACCACCGGTTGGGGATTTTTGGTTTGAATATGTTAAGGGCAAGCATTCTTTATTAGCAGTCTGCAAATAAAATTTCTGTTCCCCTATGCCTGTTTCATTTTGACTCCTCAGTAATTGTTTTAGGGTGGTTTTTTGGGATTTTTTGGGTTGGTTTTTTTTAATGATAATTTGACTTGTGAATCCTTTTCCTAGCCCTGGTCCCATGCCATAGGGTTGGTGGCTGACTGTTTTTAACTGAAGCTCCATGGTGATCATACTGAGGTGGACCCCTGTAGTCTGGAGGCAGCTCTTAAGTAGATGTGAACTTCATCACCATCACTTAACTCTGGAACAGCAAAGAGACTAAAATTGCTGGGATGTTCCTTTGCTTGTACTAAAGCCAGTTCCCTTTCCACAGGCACTGTCTGGGGCAAAACTGTGTGTTACTATAAATGCCCTAATTTGCAAACACCTCTGTGGCCACAGGGCTGGGTTTAACAGACAGAATTCTTTTGAGTAATATATTTTTTCAATCTGCACTGTATCTCAGTGAATATTTAATTTTTTTCCCCTTTTGAAGAAGCTAATAAGTAAAAATGGGAATCAGCTCAAGTATTTCAAAACGTCTGGGCTTCTGAGCATTTGTCTGTGTGTGAATGTGACTTGTGGAAGAAAAGCCCAAATGAAATGTGGCAAGCAAACCAGAATTAAAGAAAACTTGTAATAAATAACTCTTGATTAAAGTGTAGGCTATGGGAGTATATGAAAAACACAGACATTACACAACTCAATCCTGTCCTGGTAACATGTTTTAGAAATAACTGACTAATGAATGTCTCAAATTGCTGCCAGACTTCTTTGAAAAGTCATGAAAAACTAGGAGAGAGATAAAAATGTGACATCTGGAATCAAGTTATAATTTCTCATACGAAGCAGAAGAGTTGCAAAAGGAAGAACCACTCCGTGTCCAAGACTAAAGTTTGGTGGGGAGCCCAGTGTGGCCACACATTGGCTCCTGACAAGTGCAGCAGAGCCTTGAGCAAAAGGGATGAGCAGAACCTCCTGTAATCCTCCAGGGCCAAATGTCTGGCCTGGTGTCTTCTGCAGGTGTTGAGAAAAGGATGAGTGTGAGCAGGAAGATACCAGTTATATATTTTTTTTTTCTTCCTGGAACCTTCCTCAGCTCTAGTATGTTCCTTGCTTGGTTCATTTTATTACCCTCAGCCCTGCATGTTCTATTTGCAGCCAGCCCTCATGGTCAGCCCTTATCTGTAACATGCTGAGTTGCTGGGTTATGATCATCAATCTTTACTATTTAACTTTGCCAGATACATTGAGGTTATTTTGAAGGGCCCAAATGCCAGTAGAACTTCCTGGGGACCTTGCTTTGTCAAAGGAGTGCTTATTCTTTTCTTCTAAACACTTACTTATTCAAGGAAAGTCCTTCTCTTATGTGGTGGTGCCTTAGTTTCTTCAAAATCCTGTAGTGAATGATGTTGCAAAGCTGTTCAGGAAATCCAGGTAGCCTGACCCATTGCAGCTCAGATCTTCCTTACTCAGGTGATTGCTGACTCCTCTGGAGAGCCTGGATTGTTCCGTGTGGTCAGAAGGGAGAAGCTGCATTGACTTTTCCCAAGTCCAGAAGTAATGCTGGTTAAGGATGAGAATTTCCTTACTCTTACTCATTTATCCTTTGTATCATCACTCTTCTTTGTCTATTTACTGCCCAATGTCTTGACTCTTCCACAAGACAATCCGAACTTGGGGGCTTGGGCTGGTTCTTGTCCTCCCTGTGGTGTGTGGTGTCGGTGTGGGAATTCTTCCAGCTCCTTCTGCGGTGTCTGCAGGAGCAATGAATTCATTTAGCCTTATCCTCACTGAGTCTTGCTTTTTATTCCTGTATCATGTGCAGGCAGGCTTTCTGCCAGTCCTGAAGTAGATAACCACAATTTTGATGCCTCTTGCTCACAGTCCCCAAACCTTTCTGCCCTATATTAGCATGGTTTTGGTCCCTGTGGAGCCTTCCACATAATGTGGGAGGTGACAGGAGCTTGCTGCTCCTCTGGTATTCCCAGGCAGCATTGCCCAGGCATGGAGCTCATCAAGTACTGAGTGGTTTTGGCACATTTTAGATCCAGCACAAGAACACAGAGTGGTGAAAATTCAGGTTTTCAACGTGTGCTGATTGATTTTGGGACCAGTGGTATGACATGCGGGGGAGGAAGAGGTGAGCCTCAAACTGACTTAAAATCAAAACTAAATTGCCCTTGACAGGGCAGGATCTGGAGAGAGTGTTTCTCACTGAGTTACAAGGGCAAAGGTGCTTTCAGCTTGTGGTTCTGCTGACTCTGCCTTAGCTGCTAGTTGAGATCACAGCAAGAAGAGTCCCATTTTATCAATGCCAGGGAGATTAATTTCCCCTTGCAAATCTCAAGCCAGTTAGAAAAAAAGTCTTAATCACAACAAAACTGCTTTTACTTATTACTTGCTTAAACTTACTGCTCTTACTTACTACAAATTTATTGCTTATTACTTTTTGAAGCTCTTACTTGGGGATTTGAGAGTGCATTGGAGAATTAAAGGTCCTGCTCAGCTCCGTGCAGAAAGATCCTGGGGGCTTTTCTATTTCTCATTTTCCCGTTTCTGTGGCTCATGTGCACTGTTTTTCTTTGCTGAAATTAGGGGACTTCTGCAGCATTTGAAATGCTCTTGAGTTTCCTTTAATTGCCTATGGGTGTGTACATGGGGGTCCTATCACGTGGTTTTTCCACTCATACCTCTCCTTCCTGAAGAAACTGTTTCTCCTCTAAATTTAAGTTGCAACATATCTCAGATCACGTGTCTGAAGCTTTTTGTGTGTTTGGCAATTTCTACAGTTTTCACTTTTGAGTGCCTAATTTTTTCTTCCACCCCATGAACCTTTCAGGTTTGTCATAGCTTTGCATTTTATTATAAGTGATGCTTTCTCATACCTGAAGGGGTTTTGACAGCTCCCTGATGTATGTAATGTAGTGGAGCTTCACAGAGGTGCTGCATGAAATAGCAATGATACAGAAAAGGGAGTTGGACATTAATTTTATTCTATTTTTTGTCAGATTTAGGGGCTTCTGTCCCATGTTTCTACCCTGGCTGCCAGCAGTGAAGTCCACAGAAATTATTTAGTTAAATTACTTGATTTGATAATCCATAATTAGCTGTGTACTGTTGTTCATTCTTAAGTTAGAGGAGGGATTTTGCATGGGATTATAAATGTCGGAAGACAGTTTTTACTCCTGGAGGGCTCAGAGGGGGCTGGGATCTGCTCCAGCTCTACTCCTGCTCAGGCATCTAGTAATGTGCATCCTACAGAGGATAGAGTAGCTGCTCTTGGGCTTTGAAGGAGTACAGAGAGTCGAGACACCTGTGAAAGGGAGCAGAGGTTTGACAGCTCTTGAAAATGAGATGATACATCCCCATAAAAATTTTACATGTCAAGTAATTGATGCTTCTGCAAAGAGGTTTTGATAGTAAGCATGTGTGTAAAAATGGATTTCATTAAGGATGAAACAGGGAGAGAAAGAGGCTTTGCATTATTTCTAGTCATCAAGAAATTTCTTAAGGGAAACACATAGCTTGTGGTCTTGGAAAGTTCAAATTTTATCTGATACAAAGAAATTTTGCAAGAGACACAGCAGTGGTTTTGACGGGGAAGGTGCACATCAGGACTGCACTGCCTTCAGCAGCAGGCGTTTGGAGTTGGGCTATAATTTTCCTCCTTCATTGTGATGTTTTGGTGTGGAGTGGGCACTTTTTGAGAAAAGTGCTTTCCTTCTCAAGTCAGGAAATTAAAGTGCTGAGCATTCAGAACATCATCAGAGCTAAGAAATAAAAGAGTTTGCTTTCCTTTTTTATGGGGAGAAAAGAAAATAAACCATGGAGGATGTGGTTTAAATATGGAACTTTATTTGGAATGGTTAACTGTGGAAGATGTTGGGAAAAGATGATAAGGAGACTAGTTAAAGAGCTTTGTGGAGTTGATGCTACTGCCGGAGGAATATGCCAAATAGAAAATAACTAACTAATGTAACCTCTCTCCCACCAGACATGTCAAGTGTGCCAGATGATGCTGCCTAACCAGTGCAGTTACTGTGCCCACCAGAGGATCCACGCTCACAAGTCCCCGTACTGCTGCCCGGAGTGCGGGGCCGTGTGCCGCTCCGCCTACTTCCAGACCCACGTCAAGGAGAACTGCCTGCACTACTCCCGCAAAGTTGGCTTCAGGTGTGTGCAGCTCCACGGGCTCCCTGGGGAGCTGGGATTTACACCTCAGCAATTTGCTTGTGCTCCTCAGGTTGTGGCTGTCCCTGTCCTGGCTGTGCTCCCTCCCAGTTTGTTTTGTGTGCCTTCTCACTGGCAGAGCAGAAGACACACACACACACAAAAAAAAAATCCTTGACTTAAGATAAACACAACTTAGCAATTACTAAAACATCAGTGTGTTATCAACATTATTCTCATTCTGAATCCAAAACACAGCACTGTAGCAGCTACTTAGAAGAAATTAATCCTATCCCAGCTGAAACCAGGACACCCATCCCTGGAAGTCTTCAAGGCCAGGTTGAACAGGGCTTGAAGCAGCCTGGTATAATGGAAGGTGTCCCGGCCCATGGCAGGGATTGGATGGGATGAATTTTAAAGTCCCTTTCAACCCAAAACATTCTGTGACTGTGAACTGTGTCTTACAGCAGAAATGAAAGTGGATGTAGCTGGAGCCTGGCATGGTTTTCTGCATGACAAAACACATTCAAAATGGGAAATAATTACTAACTGGAGTTAAGGAAGGTTTCTGAGAGCAGACATTATTTTGTGGCATCTTTGAGCTAAAAGGTCTGGTATTGAATTCATGTTGCAGCTGGGTGTCTCAGGATTGATACTTAGAGCAAAAAGATTGCAGATCTTAATCCTCTAAATCTCCTTAAGGCTTGAATTTGTATTTATGTGAGCTGTAATGGGCTGAGGATGTGTGCCTTTATAAGAAGGACATAGATTATTTCCTTCTATGCCCCTGCAACTCTCCAAACATTTGTCATGAGCTGAGATAGGTAGAGAAGACTCCCAAGGTTCTGGATGTGGTACAATATCTTTTCTCCAACTAAACTGCTTGCTCTAATAAGATGTTATTTTTCCCTACAAGCCTTCCCCCCTTGGCATGTTTAGATAACCCGAGCTGCAGCACAGCTCTTAACACATGATGATTTGCTTGGGAGATGAGACTGGGTGATCTTTTGAGTTTCCTTAAAGTTCTGGTTTTTTCTCTTGGCTGTCATTAAATACTCTGAGATTTCAAACAAACAGGGCAATTTCTGCTCTTGGAGATGTTCTTTTAAGATGTCTGCAAATTCAGGAAGCTCTGCTGTGTGGTTTGGTCTGAATCATGCTGAGGTTTTCAAGGGCTTTTTCTTTCAACTGTGAAGACAAGAGGCACATAACAAACTGATTCTGAGTTTAATTATATACAGATAAGGTTTTTTAATGTGGGATCTGATTTGAGGATACCCAGCCCACAACAAAGAATTAATTCCATCACATATTAAATGTCAGTGACACTGGGGCTGTTTGAAAATGGGAGGAGGATGAAAGCTGGAGGAAAAAATGTTTTCCCTGAGATGGAAAAATGGGAATAGAGGAGATGTCAGAAAATTAAGTTGAGCTTGGTGCAGTTCTTGGGACTTCAGTGGCACCTGGGAATCCAGCAACTCAAGCTTCCATCTGTCTACAGACATCGTTAGCAGATACCTGCTCCCTGTGCCAGGGACATTAATGAAGATCTAAACAAAGGCAAAGCTCACAAATCATGGATTTGTTAGCTTTACCCAGATTCCCTAAAAGCTGAATTTCTTTAACTTCTCCTCTAATTCACATCTGCTGAAGCTCATCTGTGAAAGCTGAGTCCACTAGACAGGTGAAGGTCTGGCTGTGCCATCCTGGTTATCCTGCCTGTCTCTGCTGCAGGGTTGATGTCACTGACATTGTTGAAAGCAGAAGAGATAAATTTTGGTTGCAGAACCATATCTAGATAATCTGTGGCATCTGCCCTGTAGTCACGGAGTGACTTTATTCTTTTCTTTCACATTTCTTACTTGCAGAGCTGAAAAGCTGACGAATTCTTTAAATCCTTCCCAGGATCAGCTCGACTTTTGCTGCTTCTCTTTGTGTCCCTATTTTTGTTGAATTTCTGGAGCACAGCTTTGGTTTTGGTTTTGCAATAAGTCCTTATTCTGTCTCCTTTTCTGCCAATACCCCAATGCTTTCAATTAAATTTGGGGTATGGTTGTTTTATTTGGAGTTGAGTCATGGCTAGTGATTGCACTGAAAATGAGAATGGTCTTCTACAGTTAAAAATGAAACTCAACAAGATTGCAATGCTCCTTTCTTCTTGGCTCCAAGTGTCACCTTCCCCACTTTTTCCAAGCCCCTTCCAGCTGTTGCCACCAATTTGGGACTAATTTTTCTGCTTGGTGCCATTTGTAGAATTGAGGGGCCGGAAGGTGATGGCATAGGAAGCGTTCTGAGGGTTAAGACAACATTTTGTAGCTGTTATCTCCTCTCACAGGATGCTTTCCAAGACTTCTAGCCAACCCTCCTTGCCCTGAGGGATCTGACAGTGCTGGGGATGATAGTAGAATTTGCAGTTTGCAGGAATTACATGGCAAGCCCCTTGACATTTTCCATCCACTTTGTTCAGCTAATTAGTTTATCAGACCTTGTCCTTCTGGCACTGGGATTCTTAATTACAAAGTGGCTCTTGTTTAGACTTCCATTTACTGTAAATTAAATCAACCTGTGATAATTTGACCCTGAGTTAGTGTTTATTTCATTCCTCATTCTTAATGAAGTATTTCCCAAAATCAAGCATCAGGCAGAACCATCTCTTTTTAATTCAGGGAGTATTTGTGGAGGAAGCCTGTTGGATATTCCTGGATGTACCAGCCATTCCTTACTGTTAGGATTAGTATTTTTTCTTCCATAATAACATGGTTCCTGGTGTTACTGTACTAGAAAGTCTCTCTCCCTGTCTCATGTGGTTGAGAATCAGGCTTGAAGGCAGAGCTATCCCAGCAGAATGTTTTCATGCTTCCCCAAGGATAACACCAGCTTCTGTCACTGCTTCCCTCTCGAAATTGTAGAAAACAGCAGTTCTGTGTTTTCATAAAAGTTTGGGGGAGAGGGTTTGGCTCCTTCAGGCTGGCTTCTGCCTAGTGGTCTTTTGAAGTGTAACTTCAAAGCCTGGGCTTGTTTCCTAAATGCTGTTGGGAGGCTGGTTCAGAGGGAAGGATATTCCAGCAGCTTGTTTGTTTTTGATACGGGCTTGGAGCTGTTCCAGTGCGCGATAGCTGGGGTCCATCTGTGCCAGCAGTGCCGAGCACATGGCCCCTAACAGTGCCCTGGGCAGACACAGCCCTCAGGGAAAGGAGGGAAATGAAGGGAAAACCTGGTAATAAGGAGAGGAGGTTGTCCCTTGTGCATGTCTCACATCCCACGAGCACAAGGTTGGGTCTTGCATTGTCAGGCTGGGCTCTCCTGCTCTAACATCTGTACATGCAGTGCTGGCTTAAGCAGAGTTCCACTGCTTAAGAGTCATTTTTATGGAATATGCTTGGGAGAGGCTGTTCTGGTCCCAGATCAGCAGAGGTGTACCTATGGGATTGCAACCCTGTGGCTGCTGTGCTTGAGGCAGGTGAGGGCAAGTGGCTGCATCCCCACATGCCCTTGTAAGTTGAAGTGTGGCATCTCTCAGAGCACAGCAGGCAGATCTGGGGAGGAGTGTTAAATGAAGTAAGGCTGCTGATTGTTGCCATCTTGTGGGAATATTATGCAAGACCTGTCACAGGTGTGTGTCTGATGGAGAGGCAGGCTGGGAACAACGGGGTGGCCCTGCTCTCCTCTTGGCCTTGTTTTCAGTTTTTGAGAAGAATCCTCTACTGCCTCTCCCTCTCTCTCTTCCCTGAGCATCCAGACAGCCCTTCCAGACAAGCACTTTCTAGGCAGCACCTGTATCTTAATGATTTTAATGAGCTTTATCAGTTCCCTGGGTGTTTCTGTTGCTGTTTTCAGTATCTTTGCTGTTGCTGTTGTGATTTTCTGGAGCTCAGTGGAGTAGCAATTGGTGAAGGTTTCTGACAGGATATTCTTTCTGTTCATTTTGTACTGGGAACTAACTGGTATTTGTGCTGCTTTTTGCCACAGGGAGATCTCATCAAGTACTTTTACTTTAGTCCTTCACTTGCACCTGTGCTGGAATTGGCTTTCACAGGTACAGGGCTGGCATTCTGTTCAATTCTTTATTCTTTTTGGGTTGTTTTAGTCTCTGAAAGTTTCTTTTATAGATTTTGTTTGCTTGTTGCTAACATTTAGCTGTGAGTTCTGCTGAGAATTCTTGTACCATATTCCTCCTTGAGTCTTTCACATTAATATGGAAAATATTGAACTGATTGAACCAAGGACCCAGTGCAGCCTGATCTTTCCATCTGTGTCTTTGCACGGGTGTGATGGAAGTGATGCTGTGGCTGTAACTCACCTCATTGTCATGCCTCCCCCAGGTGCATCCATTGTGGAGTTGTCTTCATGACCCTTGCCATGCTCAAAGCGCACATCCACGAGAAACACTGCGAAGTCTTCCACAAGTGTTCTTTTTGCCCGAAGGCCTTCAAGTCTGCCGAAAGCACCATGGCTCACATGGCTAGCCAGCACCCAGCAGAGCCTCACAAGACTACTCAGTAAGTGCTTTGGCTTTATCTCTTCTCCTTCGCTGGGTGGCTCCAGGATTCCCCCTTTTCCTCACAGTTTTTTCTAGTTTTGGTTTCTGTCCTTGTGTAGTATGATCTGTTGCTTTGTCTGCCAGCGGGGTTCTGTTCCAAACCAGAGCATGCCTTGGTACAAACACAATCTCCTGGGTAGGAGGAGAAGACTTTGGTCAGGCAAGAGCTAAACATCCATAAAAGGAACTTAATTGTCACCTCTTTGTCCAGCAGGACTCAGAGTGGCACCTCTTGGTAGATGGCTCCAGGGCAACTGCTGCATCTGGCACTTGAAGGGAAGAGGGGAGTTATCCCAGGCAGCATTGCCCCCAAAAATCACTAGAGAGAAGCCTCCTGGTTTTTCCACTCTGTAGCTTTTTCCTCCAAGGCTTGAGCTAGTGCCAAAAATGTGTGCTTTAAGGGAGGAACTATGGAAAGGTGGGATTGAAAGCAGTGTGTAGCTGCCTGGTATGTTTTGTGTTTGCTCCCATCTGTCTGTGCTCACACACACAGAGTTATGCATATGCATACAAGTAAACTTATTTTTAGCAAGCTGTGGTATGTGCCTGAGGCATTTTGTTGTTCTTCCCAGTCGAGTTACTGGTTCAGTTGCCCACGTGGGTGTGTGTTGACAATACATAGAGAGCACAGCCCCTCTCAGAAGTCCATCCCTTTCTGGAGTTACTGAGATAACTTTTTACATTGTCTTCTTGAGGCAGAGAGACTGAATTTACTTTCTTTGATTGTTTAAGGGTGATCTACAAATGCTCTTGTGAGATGGTCTTTAACAAGAAGAAACTGCTTCAAGAGCACTTCCAGCAGAACACCAGCAAGTTGTTAGTGGGAGTATTTAAGTGCCCACAGTGTCAGCTGGTGTATATGCAGAAGCAGCAGCTAATGCAGCACGTTAAGGTAGGTAACTCTCTCCCTTACTGGTGCAAGATCTTATTTTTTGAGTTCACAGAGAATTTACATCAACCATGTGAGGCAAGTGGTTCAGGAAGTGAAAGATTCTTGAGGAATATCTTAGTGGAAAATACAGACTACAGTGATTTACAGGATCTGGAAATGTAAGTGGAGTGGTTTAGATTAGTTGGTCTTAATGCAGGCAGTACCTCTCATCTAGATACAATTTAGCTGTATGATTAAGAGTTGTTTTTACAGATAAATCTCCTTGATTTTTAACTCTTCTATTTTCATAGAACCACAGAATCACAGACTGGTTTGGGTTGGAAGGGACCTTAGAGCCCATCTCATTCTACCCCCTGCAGGGACACCTTCCACTGTCACAGGTTGCTCCAGGCACTGTCCAATGTGGCCTTGAACACTTCTAGGGGTGGGGAGTCCCCAGCCTCTTAAACTCAAAGACAGTAATTAAATTCACATGGCAGCTTTTTCCTTTGGTTGGGAGACAGGAACAATTATTCTCTGCCCGCAGTGTTACAGAATTTATGTAGTGAAAGCTGAATCTGCCGTTTTGGTGCTCACCTGGAGAGCTCTGGCCGCTTTGCAGCTGCCTCACAGGGAGGTTACGTGGCATTTAACAGCCTGATTCCTCACTGCTCTGAGCCATACCAGACTGCAAGAGGCGACTGAGAGAGGCAGAAGTGATTGCCCTGGAAGTATCAGCCTTACAGGTCTGATTATCCCTTAAATGTAAAAGTGCTGCATTTTTCTGTTACCTTACTCAGGGTGTTTTTATGTTCAGTGTCTAAAACCACTCCATGAAAATCCTCTTGGAAGATTTCTCAGTGGCATTCTGAAGAAAGAGCTTGCAGTCTTCTTTCCCTTTGATGAGGGAAAAAAAAAAGGACTTTTTTTTTTTAATCAGTGATTTTATTTTGTTTATATTTACACTGTGAAAGCCAGAAGATTTGTTAGCTCATTCCTGAAAGAAGAACCCATTCAAAATTCCTTCTTTGCTCTCTCCCCCATGTGTTTAACTTGCAAATCTGGAAGTGCTTTGCATGCAGTAATGAATTACAACTTGAAGCCCTCCTGTGAAGTTGATGATTGCTAATCTTGGTGCATTATAGCTAGGAAAATAGAGTTTGATTAAGGCTAGGACCTTCAAAGAGGTGTTCATCCCCAGTGGTAAAGAGCTGGAGCTGAGATACCTTGTGGTTCATGGTCAGATCCCACCCCAGGGACCTGCTTGCAGCAGTTTGTGCATCAGCACCCCGAGATCTTCACCACAAAACTATCTCTTAACCTCTGAGGTAATTGAAAGCTTTTTGGCTGTGGCAGGGTAGTAATTGCACTCCCCCATCTCCTCTGAGATCACCTTCATGCAGTAGAGTTTTTAGGAGGTGCTGTCTAGTGTGTGCCTCCATCCAAAATAAAGAATCCTTGTGCCTCCTCATCTTCCTCAGCTTTAGAGCACTGCAGAGCAGGTGTTAGCTCTGCTTCTTGGTATTGATTCTGCAGAGAAATCACTTTATTTTCCCATGCTCCCCTTTTTTTTTTACACCAGTGGTGCAACAATGGAGTAATGGGCACTGAAACACTCTAGAGATTCCCAGGTGGGGAGAAAAGTGACGTGTCTGTGTCCTTGAGGAGCTGGCAGTGCTGTGGCTTCTGTGGTCATCAGCTGGGCCAGGTGCAAAGCACACAGACTTCTCAGCTGAGACTTGGTGTTTGGAGGTTTGTTTGGTGTCTAACCCACAGAAAGACTTCCAAATGCCTGGAGCTTTCATGTGTTGAAACTTTAACCGTTATTAATTACTGTGCACAATTAAACCTCTAAATTAGCCTTTCTGTGTGGATGAATTGTTGTTGTTCCAGGGGGAGTTTCTTGAGGTTTCTTTCATATGTTGCTGTTTTACTTGCTTTTGCTTTCCCACAGCTCTTCATTTTTAGATTATTTTCCTTATGTTCAATTTTCTTTGTTAAAATACCTTTTTGGGGGACTTTTGGATTTTGGCCTGTTGAATAACCAAAGAGCCTGGGGCCATATTCCTTATAAGTCTGGTTCCTGGCTTTATGCTTGGTCTTAGATGTCAGAAGCAAAGTTTTGAACCATGAAAAATGTAAAAATCAGTAGATGAAGTGGAATTGAAGGAAATAGGCTTGGAGAAACTTAAACATTTTCTCTTCCCATCCTTTGAGCAAAGATGAAGCAGCTTTGGACCCCCCAGGATAGCAGCAAACATTTCATTCAGAGCTTACCAAAGCTCTGTGTTTTTAGAGCTTAGGCTCTTGAAATAATGACAACTAATTTCTCTTTCATTACATCTTCCCTGTTTAACCAGAGTTCCCAGGGCTCATCCAAAATGCTAAATGGGCAGCACCAAGGAGCAGCTGTTATCATGCAGGAAACAGAAACAGAAGCTTCATGTTTCTTGAGAGGATCTCTTGTAGGGGAAAGCACTGCAGCAGCTTCTAGGAGAAATGGGAAAACACACAGGAGCAAGACAGCACCACATTGTTTGGCCAGTGGGGATTTAAATTATGTTTTTAAATACTAAATGGTATTTCTTTATAAATAAAGGTGTGAAATACGAATTACATGTAACTGTTACGTGTGTTTCCACTATTACTGTTATACAGGGTGTTCATGGAGTCCCCCAAAATCCTGAAGAGCTCTCAAACTTTCGGCAGAAGTCTGAGAAGGCTTCAAGGAACCAGGTTCATGCCCCACCAAAGGAGCTTTTGGTAGCCAATGGGACTTCCCCCTCTCCTCTGACGAGAAAAGACATGAGGGTGGAAGGACATAATCCTGAAACCAAGTCCAGACTGAGAAGAACTGGTTGGACTTGCAAGGAATGTTCACAGTGGATCCCTGATCGGGAAACCTATGTGTCCCACATGAAGAGAAATCATGGAAGGGTAAGGACTTGGATGAAACACTTGAGCTAGGGAGCTGAGGAAGATCATCAGTCTCCTGCATTCCAGGCCCCTTTGCAGGGCTGTTATTACAAGAACTGCAAATCTCAATTTTTTGTGGGTTTCATCCAGTTCAAGCCTTGTGTTGCCTTGACCTACTTCTGTCAAGCTAATCCTCGTCGCTGGCAGAACATGGGCCAAGATGCTGTGTGCAGCCAGATTTCTCAGTACTTTGGCATCAGGATTTCTTGTTTGATATCCTGAGTCACCCATTCATGAATGGGAATCTGGATCATGGTGTTTGAGTCCTTCTGTCTTCATTTGGGGAGGGCTGGGTTGTCCCACTTGATGATGTCCTCTCTTCAAGAGAAGCAAATGAAGGCAGGCTAAGTGTTGTCTTTCAGTTTTCCCATCTGAATTTCACAGAAGTAGGAAATTGGCCAAATATTTCAGTTTATTACATATATGCATTCATTAAATAAGTCTAAGAAGATTTTAACTGGAATGTGCATGCAGGTTATATAAAGGGCTGTAGGGAAAATTTTGAAGGTGGCTGGGTTATAGGACAGACTTTCTTAGGGGTATGTGGATATCATACATGGATAACAGAAGGGCCTGTGTGATGCTTTTTAGCATCTTGCCCTTTTCTTGTGCTAAATTACAAGGAGCAAGAAGGGTAAGTGGACTTGTACTTAACTGGGGTCCTGGTGCCTTCTGGGGGTGAAGGGACGTTCCACTCAGTGAGTCCTGCATGGGGTCCAGTAGTGAAATGAAACCACAGGAGAAGCATATACGTAATTCCTAATAAAAACATCAATAAAATCAAGCATGTGCTTTAAGTAATCCTGGTTTTATAACATCAGTGCTGGTATTACCCAGCTGTTGGGCTGAATCTAAGTGGGATCTCAAAATCTCAGTGATCTCTATCAGCAGAATTAGATACTATGTAAGGGATTTTTTTTGCATCTGCGAGGTGAAGAGCATGGGAATCAGAACGCAGTCAGTGCCTTCCATGTCCCTGCTGTTGAAAGCTGTTCCTGTTTCCCTGGCAGCCCGTGAAGAGATACCCCTGTCGCCAGTGCGAGCGCTCGTTCAACGCCTCCAACAGCCTGCGCAGACACATCCGCAATAACCACGACACAGCAAAGAAAGTCTACACTTGCTGGTACGTACACTTTGCAAACTGGCTTTCAGCAGCAGCCTAATCCTTCAGGTTTGGAAATTGTAATAACTCATGTCTGCTGCTCCTGTCTGCTCCAGACTGTAAGTTGCTGAAGGAAAGCGAGGAGAAGAATGTGTTAAACACAAGAGTCTTAGTGGCTAAAATAAGACCTTGCTTTTGAGTGTGCAGTGAATGTCTTTTGGAAACATAAGGGAAGGTGTGATTTGAGATCTGCGGATACAAAATGAGATTTACATTGTGCATTGTTGTGAAACAGCCAATAAAATATTGAGTCAGTCTTGCACTACTTTGTGGTTGGTGTGGTCATGCATCACTCTTGTGCCTTCTCCTCGGGTGCAAAAGGTGTGTAAAATCCAAATAATGAACCAGATCTTGCCACTGCTTTACAAGGGCAGAACTGACTGCACAGGCTGCAGGGCAATGGAGAATTAATCTTGCTAGAATTAATTGCTTGGGAAGTCACACCCTGAAGACAGAAAATGGATCTGGAGACTTCAGACAAGTTATATAAATCAGTGGTGAATGAAAATCATTGCTGGTCAACATATTTTAACTGTGGATACAATCTCAGTTCAGGACAAAGCCCAGTGCTTATGAATTTGCCCCTGTAACTGCTGCAGAGAAAGTTGTATGCTGAGCAACCGTGCAAAATTCCTTCCTGTCTCATTCCGAGACATCCTTTTGAAACAGGATTAAAGCACATTTGGGTTGAAAAAGAAGTTTACAGTGATGTAGGTTGGGGGATTTTTCTAATTTATCTAAAATTTTGGTTTAATGCAAGCATTTCTGACATGTGTTGTCACTTCACTGCACTCACAGTGCTAAAACCTCATCTGAAGAGTACAAGTACATTCCTCAAGTATTTTATTTCTTTTGACTGTCTAGTGAGCCACAGTAGCTTTTAGTAAATGGATACAGCATAGGCATTACCACTGGGAATATATTCCTGAGACATTTTTTCATCCAGAACTTCTAAACTTTCCAGTTCTTGTAACTACTCTGACTTGGAACCTCTGGAGGAGATTAAATGTTGGCTTCCAGTGTGTTTCATTCAGCTTTAAGTTTGTGGGTGATGGTCTTGGGTGTTACACTCACCTGATCTGTATAAATCTGTTCTCTCTGGATCAGTTGTTTTTAAAGTGGAATGTTTCAGGATCAAAATGAGCATAAGATGTTAACTGGGAAGGATTTGTGTGGAAATTCCTGACAGCCTAGGATATGCCAGTCTGCTGTGCATTACCTTGTTACTTTTCAGAACAACACACAGCTGCCAATCCATTGGTTCACCCAAGGGGCAGTGATGATGCCAGCAGAGGAAACACAGCTAGCAATCTGAGGGAATTGTGGTTGCATTTAATTCTCCAACTTGTAGTTGCTCCTTTTCAAAAGCTGTTGATGAATTCTTAATTGGACAGTGGTTGTGCTCTCTTCAATCACTGTAGTGGCAGACTCACTGAAATCACAGCACACTGCAGATGAAGCCTCTTCCTTGAAATACTGTCCAAGCATCTCCAAGAGCTGCTCTTTGTTTGGATCTGAGGTCTCTTGTCCTGTCTTCCTCTTAGCTTGTAGAGCACTGGTCTAAAAATTTTTCCCTCCAGTCTCTGAATTGCTCCTTGACTCTTTTCAGCCCTCTGTAAGGCATCCCATGACCACTGCTTGTTTCTTCTGGGTCTGGTGTCTCTTTTCCTTCTTCCTGTTTGGCATTTTGTATCACTCTCACCTGTTACTCTCTTCAGGGGTTTTGGTGCCTTAATTTCATGTCACCCTTTTCTCCTGGGTTTCCATGTGAAACACGAATAAAATGGATCTGATTACTGACAATTTTTGTGTCTCCAGCATGCTTGCTTGTAGGTGATCTTCCTCTGGCTTCTAACATTCCCAGCTGTGATTTCCCCTTTTCTCCCCCTGACCTGCTTAGGTCTCTGGCTTTGGATAAATTTGTAGGCAGAAACCAGTGATGGAGGACTGACTTGAACACCCTCCTGCCAAGCTTGTCACTGGAGTAATTCAGGTTAGGCAAGCATCTTCCCCTACTCACATGAAAAGATTTTTAAATTAGGGCAAATTGTAAAATACTGTGATATATTGTGTGTATTGTTTTCTTTCATAATTCACTTGGTTATTTTTATAAGATCTTATTCTTCTTCAACTTTTAAGTACAAAGTGTCTGAAACACTTGATTTTCAATATCTTTATTTTTGATAAATACCACTTAATAACCTCTCAGCATTCCTCCACAAGGGAGAAAAATTCCATCATCATTAAATATTGATTTATCCTCTGAGCAATTCCTGTTAAAACCCAGAAGTATTCAATGAGCATGTCTGCATTTTCACCTAATTGCTGACTGGTTTAATTTCCCTCTAGTTACTGGAAGATCAGCAGGAATCTTCTTCTGTCCTTTTAGAAGATGTCCTTGTTACCCAGAGACACTTCAGCTCCTCCCTGTTGCCCTTAATCCCATGCTGCCTCTGTCTCAGATGCAATTTGGGCACTTCAGGGGACTCTGGTGTCACTTGTCCTTGCTCAGGTCCATGTGTAGCTGATGGCCCTTCACTGTGTTGTGCTGGCAGGCACCAGAACAGCACAGATACTCAATTTTGGCTTTCTCAATTGCTAACAGAGTCCTTTGTGCACTTCAGGGGGGTTGGTTTATATGTCTGCAAGGCCTGGCACTTATTCCAGTAGATCTCAGTCATCCAGGAGCGAAGGTTCAGATGGCACATCCCCTTCATAGCTCCTTTTTGAGATGTCAGCCAGCTCTAGAGCTGCTCTGGAGTCCTGCCAGGTTTGAACATGAAGAGTTACATATAAGTGACATGTACACAGTGTTTCTGCCTAGGTTGTTGGTATAAAGTTGGAATTTCAGCAGTTTGGTAAGAATTTTTACTGTGTTGTGGTACAATCTGGTAGTTGTAATGCTGGTTCTCCCTGGTACTTGGGAGTGCTGGGTGCAGGACTGGGTTGTGCCACAGGCCTCCTAGGTGTCACACAAGTCACCAGCTCTCTCTGTGTAGTTCTCTCATCTCAGACTCCATTTTTGTTGTTCTCCCATGTGTTTTCCATCCTGATAATTTATCCTCTTTGGCACTTGTGACAGGGTGCCTGACCCACCCTAGTCCCTATATTTATTTAGCACTGTAAAGAAGACATACCCTACTCTAATTCATGAGCACTGTGGCAAACTCCAGACTTTTCTAGATTTCTCTCAGGATGATGTTTTATTATTAAAACGATACTTTGCTGTGTATTTTGGTAATCTAACGGTATATTATTCACCAGAGTCTATCTCCCATGGCACCTCTTGGTTTGGCACAATACAAAGAGCATGTCTTCTAATAAATTCTTCCTTTTTTATTTCCAAGGTACTGCACAGATGAAAATCAGACATTTCCTCAGCCATTCATGCTGGAGAACCACATCAGCCTCATGCATGGCATCAAAAACCCAGACTTATCCCAGATGGCCAAAGCGAAAGCTCCAGAGAGAGACAGAGCAGAAGTAACTGATACCTATTTTCATGGAAAATTAAATGTACTTGGCGAGTAGCTGTTCTTTCGGGGTGTTACGTCAACCTGTGGCCTTGTGCCAGTCAAACCCTCCCATGCATAGGGCAGATTTCCTTCCCTCACTCAATTCCATCCAGCCTGATTCCCCCTGGTAGGGTCAGGGTCAGCAGTGTGAGCGCAGCTGAGCTGCACCAGCACCAGGACAATATGCATTTGCATCTTGCATTTCTCAAGATTTTCTTGATGTGTTTTACTGACATTTATTCAGTCTATTTTGTAACTTACACTTTGTAAACTTACACTTGTTTTCCCCTGGTACCCTGTTCATGAGCATGACACATTTTTCTGCTTTCTCCCTTATTTTTTCTGCTAGTTATAAAACATTTATTTTCTGTTTTAAAATACTTCCTAGATCCATTGCCTGTGAGAACTGCATTTTCCTTAACCAGGAATGTGTAATTTTGTATAGCAAATGTAACTGTTCTACTGATTTTGTTTTGGATTGGTTTGGAGTGGAGGGTTGGCTGCTTGGGATTCTTTGCTCCATTTATTTTAAAAATACACATTTTGCATATCACTGCAGGGACATAATGAAGTGAGCCATCCTCACGGGAGAAGAAGCTGCAGAGGGGATGCAGAGAAGCTGCTAAGATAGAGGGGATGACTTACTGAGAGATGCCGATAAGACAAAGTCTGAGTGGAGGGGAGAATGTTCAGAGTTAAATCTGAGAAGCATTGTCTGGGCTAATGACCACCCCTTTGTCCCTCAGCTGTCCCTCTTCTGTGGGCTCCTCCTTCCCATACCAAACCAAATTTTTACCCAGAGAGGTCATAGCTGCCCCATCCCTGGAAGTGTCCAAGGCCAGGCTGGACATGGCTTGGAGCAACCTGGGCTAGTGGAAGGTGTCCCTGCCCATGGCAGGGGGTGGAACTGGATGAGCTTTAAGAGCCTTCCAACCCAAACCATTTCATGATTCCTTGATTCTAAACTATTTCCCCATCATGTTTCTGCCCAGCCAGCCTCTCCTAGCATTCCCATCTCACTTCACAGGACAGCAGTTGAAATGCTGTGCACCAGGTGAGGGGTTTGGGTTTGGGTAAGGGTAGGGAAGGGAGTGCCCCAGGAATCCCTAGGCATGACTTCACCCTGAGGCATCTTCAGACATGCGTATGGATTTTAGCACTTACTCTTCTGTGGGTTCAAATGATAAAGTAACTTTTTAATCTTATTTTTTTAAGGCAAAATCTCCGAAGAGGATGGCACCGGATGAGCTGGGTCAGGCAGAGAGCACTGCAGGTTTGGATGTTCCGCCTGCCAAAAAACTGAAAGCGCCTTGGAAATGCGCAAAGTGCGGCTTCGCCACGGACGTCCAGACTGAGTTCCAGGAACACATACCTCGGCACAAAACCGACAGCTCCACCTTCCAGTGCTTGTTCTGTGGCCTCTGCTACACCTCCCACATCTCTCTCAACAGACACCTCTTCATTGTTCATAAAGTCAAAGATGAGGAGGAAGAAGAGGAGGAGGAGGAGGAGGAGGAAGATGAAAGGCAGAAGTTACAAATGGAGATGGGTAAGAATGGACACGAGGACTACAATGGCGAGTTGAACACTACGGTGGAAGAGGAAAACAAATACAAAGAGTGCAAAAGTGACTCAGCTCTTTGCGAGCACAGTCAGACGTGTGGCACAGAAGGCCCCAACAGCACCTCACAGAACAATCATTCAAAGTCTCNGGGTTGTGCCACAGGCCTCCTAGGTGTCACACAAGTCACCAGCTCTCTCTGTGTAGTTCTCTCATCTCAGACTCCATTTTTGTTGTTCTCCCATGTGTTTTCCATCCTGATAATTTATCCTCTTTGGCACTTGTGACAGGGTGCCTGACCCACCCTAGTCCCTATATTTATTTAGCACTGTAAAGAAGACATACCCTACTCTAATTCATGAGCACTGTGGCAAACTCCAGACTTTTCTAGATTTCTCTCAGGATGATGTTTTATTATTAAAACGATACTTTGCTGTGTATTTTGGTAATCTAACGGTATATTATTCACCAGAGTCTATCTCCCATGGCACCTCTTGGTTTGGCACAATACAAAGAGCATGTCTTCTAATAAATTCTTCCTTTTTTATTTCCAAGGTACTGCACAGATGAAAATCAGACATTTCCTCAGCCATTCATGCTGGAGAACCACATCAGCCTCATGCATGGCATCAAAAACCCAGACTTATCCCAGATGGCCAAAGCGAAAGCTCCAGAGAGAGACAGAGCAGAAGTAACTGATACCTATTTTCATGGAAAATTAAATGTACTTGGCGAGTAGCTGTTCATTCGGGGTGTTACGTCAACCTGTGGCCTTGTGCCAGTCAAACCCTCCCATGCATAGGGCAGATTTCCTTCCCTCACTCAATTCCATCCAGCCTGATTCCCCCTGGTAGGGTCAGGGTCAGCAGTGTGAGCGCAGCTGAGCTGCACCAGCACCAGGACAATATGCATTTGCATCTTGCATTTCTCAAGATTTTCTTGATGTGTTTTACTGACATTTATTCAGTCTATTTTGTAACTTACACTTTGTAAACTTACACTTGTTTTCCCCTGGTACCCTGTTCATGAGCATGACACATTTTTCTGCTTTCTCCCTTATTTTTTCTGCTAGTTATAAAACATTTATTTTCTGTTTTAAAATACTTCCTAGATCCATTGCCTGTGAGAACTGCATTTTCCTTAACCAGGAATGTGTAATTTTGTATAGCAAATGTAACTGTTCTACTGATTTTGTTTTGGATTGGTTTGGAGTGGAGGGTTGGCTGCTTGGGATTCTTTGCTCCATTTATTTTAAAAATACACATTTTGCATATCACTGCAGGGACATAATGAAGTGAGCCATCCTCACGGGAGAAGAAGCTGCAGAGGGGATGCAGAGAAGCTGCTAAGATAGAGGGGATGACTTACTGAGAGATGCCGATAAGACAAAGTCTGAGTGGAGGGGAGAATGTTCAGAGTTAAATCTGAGAAGCATTGTCTGGGCTAATGACCACCCCTTTGTCCCTCAGCTGTCCCTCTTCTGTGGGCTCCTCCTTCCCATACCAAACCAAATTTTTACCCAGAGAGGTCATAGCTGCCCCATCCCTGGAAGTGTCCAAGGCCAGGCTGGACATGGCTTGGAGCAACCTGGGCTAGTGGAAGGTGTCCCTGCCCATGGCAGGGGGTGGAACTGGATGAGCTTTAAGAGCCTTCCAACCCAAACCATTTCATGATTCCTTGATTCTAAACTATTTCCCCATCATGTTTCTGCCCAGCCAGCCTCTCCTAGCATTCCCATCTCACTTCACAGGACAGCAGTTGAAATGCTGTGCACCAGGTGAGGGGTTTGGGTTTGGGTAAGGGTAGGGAAGGGAGTGCCCCAGGAATCCCTAGGCATGACTTCACCCTGAGGCATCTTCAGACATGCGTATGGATTTTAGCACTTACTCTTCTGTGGGTTCAAATGATAAAGTAACTTTTTAATCTTATTTTTTTAAGGCAAAATCTCCGAAGAGGATGGCACCGGATGAGCTGGGTCAGGCAGAGAGCACTGCAGGTTTGGATGTTCCGCCTGCCAAAAAACTGAAAGCGCCTTGGAAATGCGCAAAGTGCGGCTTCGCCACGGACGTCCAGACTGAGTTCCAGGAACACATACCTCGGCACAAAACCGACAGCTCCACCTTCCAGTGCTTGTTCTGTGGCCTCTGCTACACCTCCCACATCTCTCTCAACAGACACCTCTTCATTGTTCATAAAGTCAAAGATGAGGAGGAAGAAGAGGAGGAGGAGGAGGAGGAGGAAGATGAAAGGCAGAAGTTACAAATGGAGATGGGTAAGAATGGACACGAGGACTACAATGGCGAGTTGAACACTACGGTGGAAGAGGAAAACAAATACAAAGAGTGCAAAAGTGACTCAGCTCTTTGCGAGCACAGTCAGACGTGTGGCACAGAAGGCCCCAACAGCACCTCACAGAACAATCATTCAAAGTCTCTTAAGACTTAAAAACAAAAAAAAAAAAGCCCTTTTGGTTGATTGGGGGTTTTTTGTTGGGGGGTTTCTACTCAAAATACAGGGTGGGGATGGGGCAGATCTTTGAAATATTCTGTTGATTTCTTGGGATGGATGTTGCTTTCTGTTAACTCCTATTTGTAAGGGAAATTTAAAACAGGAAAAAACAAAATCAACCCTGCTATTGCATCCTAAGCACTAACTCTCTGCCAGCCCAGAGAGGTGAAAAGGGAAAGCAGGGCCAGAATCCTCAGTGGAGCTTGGCCAACTCCAAAGGATCCAGGAGCACTTTGCAGCTGCAGTTTCCTTCAGATGAGCTCTCCTTTGAGTGTGCACCGCCTCAGCCTCTGCCCAGAGCCCCAGCCTTGCCTTCCCAATCTCCCTTTCTTTCTCCTTCTATTTATGGCTTCTTTTTTCTCTCCCCATCCTGCCTTTGTGTTACTCATTTTAACTCATAACACTTGCTCAGCCAAACGCACTTGTCAGGTCCATGCTGGCTGATCTGGGATGTACATTACATGGGATGGGTTCCAGCTGTAAGTTGTGCTGATTATTCTTTAGTTGCCCAAATAACAACATTCTTTTCCAAAATGCAGTTTAATGAAATGTCTTGGACCTGAATCATCCTTGAAAGAGGATTTTGTAGCCCCAGTCCTCCCCAGCAAGTACAGTGTTCAGGAGGGCCTGGTCCCCTTGGGGATGTGTTAGCTGTTTGTCTGTTGTGCTGCTGGAAGCCATTCCGGGGTGGGGGTTGGCAGGCCCGGTGCTCAGTGCCCCGTCCCAGTGGGGAGCTCAGATTGGCACCATCGCCAGAAGGGGATAACATCCCCCATCCCGTCAGTGGAGTCAACTGGAGTGAAACTATTCCAGAGTTCTCATTAGTGCCATGGCTCCCTGACAGCTGACTTTGAGGGGAGAGGAGCAGAGCACAGCTCACAGGGCTGTTGGAACCAGTGGAAGCCACCATCCTGCAGCGTGGCGGGGGCTGGCGCTCCGTCAGTAGCTCCATAACTCCTCTCTGGCTGTGGCTCGGCATTACCCATCCTTTAGGAGATGTTTCTTTCCATGTAGTCACATTGACTCTCTTTCCTCCCTCATTCCTTGTCACACCCATGCTTTGTGTAATATAATTACCTTCTATGCCATTATTTTTTTCATTCTGTTGAGCCAGAACTCCGCTTGTTATTGTTTACTCTGACGATGTTTAAATAATTTAAGAACTATTTATCTCCTTGCGTGGGCTCATCACCATCTGGTCTCACGGTGCTTGGATACGGCCTGTGGAGCTGTCTGGATGTTGAATGGTGTGTTGGTTGGATGAGTAGAAGTTGGATGTGGGGTGTTGGTTGGATGTGGTGTGCTGGTAGGATGGGGGGTTGCGGGGGGTGTGTGGATTAGATGAGATGTTGGCTGAATGAGGTGTGAAGTGTAAGGGGTGTCAGGTGGATGGGTGTCGGGGGTTGGTTGGATAGGAGTTTGGTTTGAGGGGTGTTGGCTGAATGGGGTGTTCACTGGATGGGACCGATTGGAAGAGACATTGGTGGAATTGGGCATTGGTTGGTTCACGTTTGGTTGAGTGGGGCATGGCCTGGATGTGGTGTTTCGTTGATTGCGGGGTGTTGGTTGGAAGGGGTGTTTTGTTGGATGTGGGGTGTCGGCTGGATGTACGGTGTACGTTGGAGGGGGTGTNGGCTCGGGGGGCCGGGGGTGGGGGAAAACCGAGCGGGCGGACGGGGCCGGTCCGCCCTGCCGTGCGCTGGCGGCGGGGCCTGACCGACCCCCTTCCCCCCCAGCTGTACTACCAGGTGTTGAACTTCGGCATGATCGTGTCCTCCGCCCTCATGATCTGGAAGGGCCTCATGGTGGTGACGGGCAGCGAGAGCCCCATCGTGGTGGTGCTGAGGTCAGTCCCGGGATGCGGAGGCTTCAATCCCCGGGGGGTTTAACCGGGCTGTAGAATCGCTAGGCCCCCGAGGGGGATCCCCACAGGGAGGGGTCAGACGGAGGCTCCTACCGCAGCCCCAGGGGGCGAGAAGCTCCTTGGGAATCCGGGCCCAGGAACAGCGAGGGAAGAGTGAGTGGGTAGAAAGAGCATCTCACCTCACTCTGCCAGTCGGCTGGTGAAAAAGAGGGAGAGGGACTTTATACCCGGGCAGGTGGTGACGGGACGATGGGTGTCCCGTTTCCTACTGCCGGAGGGCAGGGTTAGATGGGTCACTGTGAAGAAATCCTTCCCTGTGTGGGCAGCGAGGCCCAGGCACAGGTTTTCCAGAGATGCTGTGGCTGCCCCATCCCTGGAGTGTTCCAGGCCAGGCTGGACAGGGCTTGGAGCACCTTGGTCTAGTGGAAGGTGTCTCTGCCCATGGCAGGGGGTGGAACGGGATGATCTTTAAGGTCCCTTCCAACCCGTCTGAGATGATTCAGTGACTGTCCATTACAGAGGTGGTCCTGAGCTTAAGGGTTGTCACTGTATGTTTTTAGGGGGTCACACATTGTTACAGTGGTGCCCTGCAGTGGGTACCACCAGAATTACTCCCACCCTCTTCCTGCCTGAGACAAATTCCCTGGGCTGCCATTGGATGCTGGCATGGATATTGCACCTGCTCTGTGGCCACGCTTGATTTTTCTGTGTGTTTCTGTGTCAGTGTTCATGATGCAGAAATGCTGTAATGCCATGACCAAGTGCTGCTTACCAGAGCTCCCTCTTGATGTGAAGTTTAGGGCAGATGCTCCTCCTAGTGAGTAAGACAGAGGTCACATCCCCTCTTCAGTGATGTGATCTGCTATTCTGAGCTGCATCTGCTGTGCTCTGTGAAGATAAAACACCAGTGCACGCGGTACTTAAAGTTCATTGTTCTGTTTTGCATTATTTATGTGGAGTTCGGAAGGATAAGTAGTTGGTAACAATTGCCATTTAGAAGACAGAAGAAAAATAACTTGAGTCGTGCTGCCTGAAATGAGATCATTAAGCAAAGGATGCATCACAGTAGCAAATTTTTGGCAAGTCCCTGTTTCTGTTTCAGATGGGAATGCAAGAGCCTGATGCTTTCAATGCTTTGTTCCTGAGGATAATCCTATCTATCTCTAAAAAATAAATTAAATTAAAAAAAGACTTCCCATCATTACAGAGCTGCCAGTGTTGTCCTGCCTGTGGTGAGCTCAGAAATCAAGATAGTGTTGGTCATCAGCTTTTTGCTTATTAAAAAAGCTTTTCCCTTTGGATGTGCTTGCAACACCAGGTACTGGCAGTGCTCTTTTCCCAAAAAATCCAAACTGCTGGCAACATGGTGATTGAAAACCTGATTGCAGTAGAGGTTACACAGGTGCCTAGTCTCCAAGGTGGTTTTCTCAGAAGCTCTTCATCAGGGTTTCAGCCTGGTCTTGAACACTTCCAGGAATGGGGTATCCACAGCTTCTCTTTCTCACTGAGGTTCTTGTGAGATTTTTCTTAAAGGGCCGTGAACTCCAAAACCTGGTACTGAGTGTTTAAATATTGTGTTTAAATATAATGTTTAAATATTGCTCAATTGTTCCTCTCCTCTTTTTCAGTGGGAGTATGGAGCCTGCTTTCCACAGAGGAGATCTCCTGTTCCTCACGAACCGAATTGAAGATCCAATCAGAGTGGGAGAAATAGTTGTCTTTAGGATAGAAGGAAGGGAAATTCCTATAGTCCATCGTGTCTTGAAAATCCATGAGAAGTATGTTAAGAATCTGGGGGTTCTACTGCTGGTATTTCCCTAACTGGTGTTCTTCATCTGCTTGGGTAAACAAGTGGGTGAGATGTCAATCCAGGGACTGTAGGAGGTAACCCAGAAGTTTCAGACAGACAAAATTTGCCCTACTTGGTTTACTTGTAAAGATCATCCAGCAGAAGGCACAAGCTGAGAGTCTGTGCCAGTGCCTTGGACACTCCAAACTGTAGAATCATGGAGTTGTTAAAGCTGGAAGGGACCTTAAAGCCAGTCTCATTCCACCCCCTGCCATGGGCTTCCACTGTCCCAGGTTGTTCCAAGCCCTGTCCAACCTGGCCTTGGACACTTCCAGAGATCCAGGGGCAGCTGCAGCTTCTCTGGGCAGCCTGTGCCAGGGCTTCACCACCCTCACAGGGAAGAATTTAATCCTTATATCCCATCTAACCCTGGCAGTGGGAAGCCATTCCCCTTTGTCCTGTTACTTTAGGGCCCTTTTTTGAAGTCTCTCTCCAGCTCTCTTGCAGCCCCTTTAGACACTGGAAGGCTGACACCACTTACTGTCTCCTGTGCCATCCTCTCTGTCCCGAGCTGCTGTGCTGTCTGCTGTAGCATGGCTGTGTTTGTGTGTGAAGTGAGTCTTGTTGAGGGGGGCATAGCTGTGGCAGAAGGGTATTTTGTGTGTAGTGTGTGTTATTTTAGAGCTTGTCTCTTTGGTCTTAGCTGTCATGCAGACTCGGGGCCTTATGTCTCTAGAAAGTTGTGCTGTTATCCTCGGAGTCTTTGTGTACTGTTCACTCTCAGCACTAGGGAGGTTGTGTGGCTGAAAGAGTGGAGCAGGCATTGGTTTCATGGCTGAACAGGGCTTAGTTTTCCAACCAAGGCTTCTACTGCTGTCATGAGTTTTCCTGTTTTGCTGGATGGAACTGTGGCCTCTCCAGGCCAGTCTGTGGGGATATAAGCCAACCTTGTGAGTTGTTTGAGTGAAAACTGAATCTTGAATTGAATCCCTGATTCTTCAAGACATCTCTGAGAGGCAGCTGCTGGTTGAGGTCCCAGCATCTGTTTCTACTGAGTAAATGTTTTCTGCAGTGAGCTGGAGCTGTACCAGGTGGCATCTGAGGATTCCTCTAGTTGAGACGTTGATGGGATGGAGAGGGTCCCTTCCCCAAAACTGTTGGAATATCCAGACCAGTTGTCTGGTCCAACTCAAGGGTGACCAGTCTTGTGCACATAAATACACAGCTGGAATCCTGGCTCTGAGGGAACGGTGCCTCTCCCAGCAGGCAAAGCAGGTTCTTTGCTGTTCAGATTTATTCTGTACCCAGAACTTTGGACAATGTCAGTTTTCAAAGTGGTGTTCCTTGATACCACTGATTTAAAAATAAGGTCAGTTTACGGGCTGAATTTCGTACCTAATGTTGCATGAGCACTTTTTGTGATGTTGTGGGAACTCTTTCAAGTGTAATGCAGTTTTCCTCCTCCCCTGTTCTGTGCAGCATTTTCTCTCCAGATGTTGCCCACCCTTCTTTTTGCCTGGCTCTATCTCTAGATGTAAGGGTATCCAGCACTATTTTTTGTTTAAATATAACAGAGCCATAGTGCCAATCCTGGAAAGGTGAAACCATTCTGCAGTATTTTAGGTTTCATTTAACTGAAACAACCAAACACAAACCTAATCTTTTTATTAGGAGAGATAAGCTGAAAAACCTGTACTGCAACCTGAACCTGGGAGCTGGAGGCAGGATTTGGGTGCCAGTTGCTTCTTTCTCTACTTAAAGAATAATTTTTTAGTGCCAGTTTGGAAGTGAAAAGTCTCTGCAAAAGCTGACAGGAGTGTCAAAATGCAGGAAAACAGAAACAGTATTTTCTATGATTTTTTGGGGCAGCTCAGGCCGCAGTTCACATCAATATTGTGTCAGTGAGAAAATGTCTGTTATTTGCTGGCCTTTTCTTCTTGTTTCAGCCCAAAATTGAATTCATTCTTTATTACTAACACAGAGTCTGCAGTCAAAATTTGCTTAGTGGTTTTAGAGCAGGACAGCCAGACCAGACTTCACTCACCTCAGAGAGCAGAGGAGTGCACTGTCGGCTTCTCGCGCCATGTCACGACAGAGCCTTGACTCCTCTCAATTAGATGCTGCACTCCTACACCATCACTCTTCAGAGCTAAACTGCATTATCTGCACCTTTGGGGATCTTTATCTTTTCCCAGACAGTGTCTCTAAGCTCCCGGAGTGTTTGTTGTTCCCATACAACAAGCCAGATGTGCTTTGGAGAAAGAGCTGTGGGTTTTTTCCCTTTTCCATTTTCGAGCTTCTCCTGTTGAGGAACCTGTTGGTGTTCAGGCACAATGAAAACAGCCTGGGCTGCAAAGAACTGCCTGCTTTCCTGTTCTGTATTCCATCTGTCATTTCTGTGAGAGCTGAGGTTCAAGCACTGAGGATGCTCCTGCTCAGCACCTGCCTGCAGGTGCCACAGGAAGGTGACAGTGGCCAGTCCCTGAGCAGTGCCACAGGCTGCTCTCCAGCATCTGAATGGGAATGGCTGGGAAGGGATCTATAAAGCTTTCTCCTGGTCAACGCAAAAATTTGTCTGCTCTAGGATCCTGCTTCTGGCAAGCTAATTAATTAATCTCAGGATTAATCAAAGACTAGAGAGTGTATGTAGTGATAATTTCCCTGCTTTCTGCGGGTTACAATTTCAAGCACAAAGTCCTAGTTCTTTGTGAATAACCTAATTTCCTCTTTTACATGGAGTATCTGGTCAGCTTTTGAGCCAATAGAACTTTTTACCAACCAAAATACCTTTGCAGAGAGATGTAGTTTAGTTTGCACTGTGACTGTTTCTGCATAGCACCTTCTTTGCCTGGTTTTAAACTGTTACTTCTGAGCTCCTTCTGATACCCTCTGGCTCTTGCATTGGTAGGGACAGTGAAAAGCTGTTTGATTGTTGCTGTCATTTGTGGTGGACTATGTCACATCTCCCATCAGCTCTGTCTTTTCCAGGCTGAAGAGTCCTGGTTTGTAGTTTCTTGTATGGAAGTGGTTCCAGACCTTGTTAACCATTTCTCAACCTTTGCCAGTTCTTCTCTCCATTGCAGAAAAGGATCTGGGGGGCTCAGCACTGGCCAGAGCATTCCAGATGTAGGCACATCATGAGTTCATGCAGTGTCATCATGGTATTACTTGGTTTTTTTCTGTCCCCCTTTCCTGTTCAGTTCTAAGTTTCAGCTTGCTTCTGCCTACTGCTGAGTAGAGCTGTGTGCCTCAATCCCAACCTCTCCTTTTGTGTGGTAGTAGGGAGACCAGAATCCAGCATCTGTGTGAAGCAAGAGAAGCATCAACACAAGATGGGTCAAAAGCCAAGAGGCAGTAGCTGCGCCTGCACTAGAAACAGCTTGTCCTGCTGGTTCTATTCTGAAACTGCTGGAAAGCTGGGCTGGGGCCAGAATTCATTCTTCTCATGGCACTTTTTTCCAAACCATCTGCTTTCTGCTGCATTTGACAGAGCTTCCCTCTCTTATCCTCCTTGAACTGTAGGACATGGTTGCTTCTAGTGCCCTTTTGTTGGTCTCTCTGTGCTTGTTGTAGAACAGCTTTTAACAAGCTTCTGTCCTGCCTTACCTGGCTGTCTTGTCTTTACCAGGCAAAACGGAGACATCAAATTTCTGACAAAGGGGGACAACAATGCTGTGGATGACAGAGGGCTCTACAAACAGGGGCAGCACTGGCTGGAGAAGAAGGACGTAGTAGGACGAGCAAGAGGGTAAGTGAAGTTGAAAACGATGAGGGTTTTCACAGTGCTGTCCCCAAAGCCATCTGATAAATCCCCCCTTGTGTTGAGCTGTCCCTGCTGGGTTTTGTAACCTGCATGCAGGTGTGGAAAGTTCAGTTCTTAGTTTGGCTTAAGCAGAGGCATCAGGTTGTGAGCTGCCTCTTGAGATGTTGTGCTGGATGGACACAGATGTAAGGGTAGCTTGGGCTCAGACTTGATCAGAATTGTCATCAGATTTGTCCTGGGAGGCTCAGTGTTTGCAGACAAGGGAAATCTGAACCAGGCATAGGCTGAAACACACTCTGGGGCTGGTTGTCACTCAGCCCCACTGCCACAGGGAGGAAGAAGTTACCAGCCCATTGACCACAGCCCTCAGGATGCTTGAGTGACTCTCCCTCTGCACCTTGGAGTAGTGTTTGTTTTAAGAAAACCTTTATTCTTGTAGATTTGTGCCCTACATTGGAATAGTGACTATCTTAATGAATGATTATCCAAAATTTAAGGTAAGAGCTCTTCTATTTCCTGCCTGCTTTTCCCACCCCAGCTGTGATTCTTTCATGAGAGCATGGGCAGTACCCTGTGCCCTGCACGTTTGCTGCTGTAGATGTCAGTGTGCACTCCTGTGTCTCCTCTGCTCTCTCTTCCAGTATGCAGTCCTCTTTTTACTGGGTTTATTTGTGCTGGTCCATCGAGAGTAGTCCCTTGCACTGAACTACGAGGTGAAGGTGCCATGGATTTTTCTAGATGAACGTTTTAAGTAGCTGATGGTCTGATGTACCAGGAGGAAGAAGAAAGCATGCATTTCAAAGCTTCTTGCCAGTTTGGGTTTGTTTTGGTTTTTACTGCATAAGGGCGAATGTTTGTCACAGTATTTCCAATGGTTTGTCACATTTTAGCCTTTTTAGTGAATTTTTATATTAAAAATTTGAGCCAAAGTGTTTAGTGCTTGTACTTTGAAGCTGAGCTTCCTCTCCAAGTGCCTCTGGGACCGTGTCCTCAGTCTGTGCCTGGCTGGGCCAGGTGCCCCCTCCCTTGTGCTTACTGAACTGTCCAGTGGTGAGCTGCAGCCATGACGGTTTTCTTCCAATTCAGAACTGGAATAAAGATTTTGCCTCTTGCCATGTTTTTTGTTATTGCCCTGATGAGAGCAGCCTCCTTGCCCAGGTGCTGGGGGATACCTGGGCTTTGCTGTTACACACTTGCTCCTAGAGCCACCATCTAACTTGTTCTCTCTTCACAGAGCAGTAGCAGCTGCTCCTCTCACCTCTTTCTGGAGAGTAATCTGTCCTGAGCTGTAGATTGTTCAATATTTCTGTGTTTCTGTAAATCACACTGTAATAATCAGCTTAAAGGCTGCAAGGTGTTTGGGGTAGAAGATGGAAAAGGATTACTTTGTGCATTGTGGCACTAAGTGACAAAAGGATTGAGATGGGAAATACCCACAGCTCTTTGGCAGGGATGATTTAGCAGGATTTAGCAATAATAAAAATCGCTTCATTTTGGAAAAAAGTTTCAGTTGTCCAGCTGGCCTCATCTCACAGCTCACCTGAAGGCTACAGACTGCCCTGGGGTCTGGAATAAAAAACCCACTTGTCACCGCGTGCAGCAGCTGTTTTTTCTGAGCTTCTCATTCAGGCTTGTGATCCTGCTGGTGGTGGTGTTGTCAGAAAGAGCCCAGGGCAGGGGTGCAAGGCAGTGATGCTGCAGTTTATCAGCTCTTCTCCATGACTGCTCCAGGATTCCAGAGCAACAGGAATCATTGCAGATGGTCACTGCAGCCACACACACAGCTTGTATAAAGCAAAAGCAGTCAGGAAAAGCAAGGACAAAATCCAACGGGGTGTTTATGGCTGTTTGCAGTTGTTTGCATGTGTCCCTCATTGGGTTTGTGAGGCTTCTCCCATCTCTGGAGGTGAATTGTGCCATTTTGCTGATTTTGATGTTACTGGATGCTTTGTTCACTGTGTGGGATAAAGCAAACCTCACCTACAGGGTACTGTGAAGAGTCTATGAAGAGGTCCAGCCCCCAGCACTGAGCCTCGGGCCTGTGGCTCTGAGTAATCATAACTTCATAATAAAAATGATAATAAAATCTGTATCTCTTGCCCCCAGTGTCAGAGCCCTCGAGAGGAGAATGTGGATAAAGCTTCTCTGTAATTCTTGAGTTAAGGATGGAATGTTCTGTCAAAAGTCAAACCCAGGCAGCACTGAGAGAACAGAGAATTTTTGGGAGCTGCTGTCACTGTAGAGCACCTTCCTGAGGCATTTCTGCCTTTGCAGCTCGTGTGGAGCCTCAGTCTGTCCCTGCTTTGCCTTGAGCCTAAACAACTTTTGTGCATAAATGAGTTTCAGACTTGGGCTCACACAAAGGGCTGAGTAGAGCTTGTCTGAAAGCTGCTAATCAACACCTCCCCATAAGCACTTGCTGGGAGTGCTGCTGCTCTCCAAGTCCTCTCCCTTTCAGACCTTCCCCAAAATTCTGAGCATGCGAAAGCAGTTGTGTTTCTGTCACTGAGTTAATTTAACCAAAAAAAGGCTAAACCACAAAGGATTGTAGAGAAAGGTTTAGCTCTCAAACTGCTGAGACTGCAGTTCTTTGGCAGGATGACATGTCCAGAGGGTGGCAGATGGTGTCAGGAGTCTCTGGGCTGGGGGACAGAGGGCCAGTGTGAACTCCTGCAGGATGATGTGCCCTGCCTTCACCTGGTGCCGTGTGAAGGAACTGAACAGGAAGTGCTTAAAAAATGCAGGGTGTTTGGGGTGAGGGCTGACTGGAGCCCCTGCTGCAGCCCCAGAGTCAGGGGCTTCTCCCCAGGGTCTGCAGGTGCCTGAAGAACAGGAACAATTGCCCTAAACCAGGGGCTGTCATGTGGCATTTGGGAATTCTGCAGCCCCTATTCTGCATGTATTCAGCTCTGTGCAGCTGAGAATGTGGTTCTGTTACCTGCAGCTGTGAAATGAGGAGTTGACTCTAATTAGGGCGAGAATAATTCAGCAGTCAACCCCATCACAGCTCCAACAGACATCACCTTCTGTGTAACCTCCCACATCGCCTCCTGCATTCCAGCAGCACCTTTCCCATCACAGTGGGATAAAGGAGTACTGGGAATGAGCCTGCACAGGCTGGAAACTCGGGAGGTGGGGGCAGGATGACACAGAGTTGTTGCTGGCTCCATCCGCGCCTAATTTATTCTGCTTTGCTGAGAAGAAAAGCCACAGAGTGAGCAGGATCTCTGGCTGGCTGAGTGCTGATGCTGAGGTGTTTGGGAGCACTGCTGAGCTCCCACAGAGCCAGGGTGGTTGATGGTAGAACTTGATGTTTTATTTTATTTCAATTTTATGCTACTTTTTTTTTAAAGGTGAAACTGTCTGGGCAGCTCCAGCAAAGCTGGTGACACTGGAGGCTTTGGAAAAGGATGGAGATCTTTGTGTCACCACAGGAATGGGATTTGCTTGTAAAGTATGTGGGAGTTGAAAGGTCTGGTTTATAAAGGAGAAAAAAAAAATGAAGGGAAAAATCTGCCAGGGTTGATTGCTCCTGTGTCTGTTGTGGTTGGTTACAGCCAAACAGGGCAGGTTTTCTGGTAGCAATTCCAGTGCTTAATTACAGTTCAGTCACATCCGCAGTTCAGGGCACAGATTCCTTCACAGGCAGGAGCTGTTTCATGAAGCAAAGCCATGCTGGGCTGTGTCTGATGGCTGCTGGAATTCTAGTGGGTGGTTTTCTTTTCTGTATCAAAGCTAAATGCCTAAGAAGAAGCGTGATGGTTGGGAAGTGAGCTGTGAGGGGTGATGTGCTGCAAGCTGGAGCTCCGTGAGACAGAGGCTGGTTTTGTGTATTTATGATGCTTTAATGCACAGTTGTTGGTTGAACAGCAATGAGTATCACGATGGTTCATCCAGGTCTGTCACTGCTAATTGCTTTGCAGGGGTTCTCAGGGTTCAGGTTTTGTCAGATGGTCAGTTCCCTGCTGTCTTTAATGAGATTGGATCATTTCATGGTGATTTTCGTGCCCTTAAAATCAGAACAGATCAACTGTGTTTTTTTCCCAGGAACATCTTCAAGATGAAACCTGGTCCATGCATGGTTTGAAGGCCACTCTCTGCTGGAGAAATGCACAACACTAACTCAGCGTGCAGCTCCCAGGATGGCCCAAAAGTTGGCCAGGAGAAGGAGAGGAGACAGGAAGAGAGAAGGAAGAGAGGAGGTGCTTGGAGCACATGCCTTAGGGATGGTTCCTGTGCCAGAGCAGGGGCAGTGCAAAGCAGCTGTTTGTATGACCCACACGGTGCCAATGACTCAGTGGCTGAATCAGGTGAGGAATGTCCTGGTTCTGTCCTCCAGAAGGTGCACTGGGGTGATGCCAGAAGGGCCCAGCCTGTGCCGTTCCCACAGTGTCAGCGGTTCAGGGTGTGAGTTGATGTGTGGTGGGTGACTGATCTGAGTCTCTCATTGCTGGGAGAAGAGAAGCAGCACCCACAGTGTGCTTTGAGCCAGTTAAAACAGCCTCCTGCCCCTTTTAACCTCTCCCCAGCCTCAGAACACTTCTGTCCCTTTGTCATCTGCACCCGGATTCTCACCTGTCAGAAGCCACAGGTCTCTGCTGGAGTAGATCCACCAGCCTGAACATGTTGCATTCAGATGGGACACAGGGGCTTTCCTAAGAAATCTGCCTTGGTGGTGTTATTTTGCCCTAATTGGGTGGCTTTGCTGCAGATTCCTAGTCTGCCCAGATGTGAGAGCCCCTCTTCACATTTGCTCATCCCTGCTTATCCCTCAGTTTCTGTAAAAACCCACCAGCTCCATCACACACAGTCCTGCTTCCCCATGGAGAAGGACCTGCCTCTCTGTGCTGGCCTGCTGGTTGAGCACATTGTGTGTTAAACCTATTCCATCCAACTCATTGGGAAATTCATACACTGGTAGATTCTAGCAGGTCCTGTGAATGCCTGATCTAGCAGGGTTCCCTAAACCTCAGGGGAAATAAACATCTTCACAGAGAATGGCAGTCTAAATAGGGATGGACTAGAAATTCACCCTTTGTGATTCAGAAGCTCTGTGATCCAGGATGGAGCAGATGCTCTCAGTCTCTTGTTCCTTCTGCCCATCGCCTTATCTTTTGACTATTTTTGCTGCTTCTGTTTAATTAAAAAACCCTTCCTGCATCTCTCTCCACTGAACGTCTTGGTATCACCTTTGTTTTCCAACCTCCCCTTTCCCCATAGAAACAGACCTGAAGGAAAAATAATATGGAGAAAATGAACTTCTCTGAGCCTTGATTCACTCAAACTGGGGTGTTGGATTTCTGCCGTATAATCCTGGCTGGGACACATCTGAGCTGGACCTCGATTTGCCTGGAAGAAAACACGATTTTCTTGTCTAAGTCTTCTTGCAGAGCAGTTATTTGTATATGTCCAGCAGCGTGGAGTGAAAGGGAGACCTCAGGGAACACCACAACTCATTTACAGCTTAAATGAAAATTGAAAATGAGTTGAAAACAAGATGCGCAAGATTTCAAATTTTATCTTTTATAAACAACAGCTACTGCCTGTGGACGAATGGATGTAACAGAGGGATTTAATCTTTGTAAACAAGAGAAAAATGCATCAAAATAGACCCTCAGGCATGTGGCAGGACCTGGCTTTGGAAAAGTGGTGAAGAAGAGACTGAGGCAACTTAACTGCTGCTAAGAGTTTTATTGGCACCAGGAGCTCTGTGAAGGAGACAAACAGGGGCGTTCGAGGCCTTTGCTCTTCTTATTTGTTTTTTATTAGAGCCATCAGTTTGAGCACATATTTGCCTGCCCAGGTGGATATTTGCAGGGCCTGGGAAGCCTGAACTCTCCCATTGGAGTCTCTCCCTTGCCAGCCTGGCCACCTCTCTTGGGGATGTAGAGTCAATGCCAAAGGTACTAAAGCATGGAATCTCAGACTGGTCTGGGCTGGAAGGGACCTTAAAGCCCAGCCCTGCTGTGTGCAGGGACACCTTCCACTAGACCAGGTTGCTCCAAGCCAGGTCCAGCCTGGCCTGGCACACTTCCTGGGATGGGGCAGCTACAGCTGCTCTGGGCAACCTGTGCCAGGGCCACACAGGGAAGAATATCTTCCCAGTATCCCATCTATCCCTGCCCTCTGGCAGTGGGAAGTTATTCCCCCTTGTCTTGTCACTCCAGGCCCTTGTTTGAAGTCCCTCTCCAGCTCTCTTGGAGCCCCTCCAGGCACTGGAAGCAGCTCTGAGGTCTCCCTGGATCCTTTTCCAGGTGAACACCCCCAGGTCTCCCAGCCTGGCTCCAGAGCAGAGGGGCTTCAGCCCTCAGAGCATCTCTGTAGCCATGTCTGGACTTGCTCCAACTGGTCCATGTCTTTCTTGTGCTGAGGACTTCAGCCCTGGATGCAAAGCAGAGATAAAACAAAATGGACCTTGCTTTAAAGCCCTTGAACCAGGGTATTTCCAGGTTGATCTGTTACATTTGTTAGCAAGGACCTCTTGGCTGTGCAGTTTTTACATCCATTTATTTTGCTTAGTTGTGGTTTCCTTTCTTTATCTGGTGAAATCCTGCTTCATCTTTAGGTGCATTTAGAGGATTTGCTCCCAGTGCCTGTTTCACAGGTGTGTTACTGCTCTTCTTATCCCTACTTGGACAAGAGTTTGGTAAGGAACAGGACACCCTAATAGTTGACTTGGAACTCGTTGAAGGAATTCAGAGGCTTATGGGCGAGGTGAACCCAGAGGGATCACCCACCTGGATTTCCCAAATGTGTTTCTCAGGGTCCCTCAGCAAAGGCTCCTGAAGGAAGGAAGCAGCCCTGGAATAGGTGGTGAGATTCTTACAGGGGAAATCATTTGCTAAAAGGTAAAGAACAAAAGGGAGAAGGGAAGAGGGAAGAGAGTGGGTAATGACAAAGATGAAATTTAAATGTACATAAATATAAAATGGTGCACAGGGGGAAAATCCAATTTTAACTCTATTTATAAAACAACGGGTTCCAAGTTAAGTGTTACTGTCTGAAACGTCGGGGTCGTTACAGACTGTGCTGTGAAAATGTCAGCTCTGTGGCCAGCAGCCATCCAGAGTAAACTGTGTGTGTTGATTGCTGGGGGAAAACAGAACTGAACAACCCCTGCTCCCTCCCTGCAGGCATCTGGGGAGATCCCTGGAGCTTCAAGGTGTTTTGGGTGGGAAGGAGCATTCCTGGAGGGTGTGGGGCTGTGCAGGGCTGCTCTCACCCAGTGCCAGAGGGTAAATCCTATGCAGAGGGGAGGGGTAGCTCTGTGCAGACCCTCCTCTGCCTCGAGGACCATCAGCAGCCTGCCATTTTCCAAGGAGTCACCTCTGGGGCTGCCAACAGCACCAACTGCATCACCTGTGAAAGTCAGTGTGCTGACCTCTGCCAGCAAAACTGATTTATGAAGTAGAATTTCTACAGCTTTTTTTGATATGTAAGCTGGGAAGGTTCCCTTGGAGCTGTTGGGAAGGTGAATCTCTGCTGAGCTGGAGAGAGCAAGTGGCAGAGAAGCACTGCAGTGTCAATTCCTACCTGGAATACTGGAAGTGCCAGCAGGCTCCAGGCTGGGTGTCTTGCTCTGAACCACCTAAGTGGGACAAAGGCAGAGGCAGAAAATCTATCACAAACTCCACCAGGCTGGTGACCAGGTTGTGGAGCTCAGGTCCTGATGCCCTTCCCAAGCAGGTCCTGGGTGCCAGTTATTTTCCCTAAAATTAGGAACACCTTCTTTGTGAAGGCTGGAAAATCCAGAAAAAAATCTGGTCTCTCTGTTGGTGTCTGGGTCTGGTATTTACCAAGGCTGCTGTGGAGGAAGGACTTGCTGTTCCTGGAGCCCTGCCTGGATCACAGCGCTGCTGCTGCTGCTGCTGCTGCTCAGTGAGTGCTGAGCTCAGGGTCCTTTCACCAGCTGTTTTCCAATAAAGCCCCACTGGCTGCCCTGAGCTGTGCTCCCACTTCCAGCCTCCAACACATCTCTGAGTAGCTGTTCCATTGCTCTTTCCAGATTTGAAATCAGGATTATGGGCTCACATCTCCCACATCATGAGGTCAAGCCTTAGTACTCAGCAATTGATCTGACATCCCCTCAGTTTCTGAGGGTTTGCAGTGACACTGCAAAAGGGCAGGAGTTCCATGATTTCTTTTTCCCAGCCTTTCCCACCTTGCTTAGCAGTGCCACTGGGATGGAAAATATCTGTTCCTCTGCTCCCACCTTGGCTGAGTAACACCACCTGAAAAAGAAGGAAGATCTGTGTGCATATGGTTGTGCATCTAATTAGTGCAGTGCAAAAGCCTTCATCCTGTTTGAAACTCTGCAGCTTCCCACTGCTCATCCCTTGTCCCCTGGGGCTGCCTGTGAGGAGCACTGAAGGAGTGGGACTTAACCCTGTCACACTTCAGTTGGTGTCATAATTGCCCGGGGCTCTTTCATCTGCCCTCTGTAATTGGGACCACTTTATCCCTGGCTTCATCCTCCCCAATCCTACAGGTAACCCTTCAGCTTGCTGTTCCCCACAGTGGAGGATTGCTGCTCAGCTTCCCAAGGGTAAGGAGAACCAGACTCAGCTGTGCCAGTGCTGGGCAGCACTAGGATCTTCCTTCACATCCAGCTCCTTCACTGGACCTCACATCTTCCTCCTCCTCCTGCCCTTGCTACATCCCACACCTTCTCCAGACACCCCAAATTTCCATCACTTTAACCACCATGTGAATTTAAAATTGTTCTGAAGAAAAGGCTTGGGATAATGTCCATCCATTTCAAGCTGTGTTTTGTCAGTGCAATGGCAGAGCAGGATGCTGGGGGAGGGACACAGGCTGAGAGAGGAAATAGAGAAGGACTGGGGGTGTTTCTGTCTGTCCAGCTGCAGCACTGGCATGTGGGCACTGGCAGGGGACATCAGAGCCCAAGTGGTGGTCCCAGCCACCAGCACCACTGGGACCAGGGCCCTCAGGTCTCCTCTCTCTGCTGACTCGGTGGGGGAGACGAGGCTGCCGTGATGTGAGAGCTGGGGCTGCAGTGCTGCAAGTGCCACATCTGGGGTGAGCACTGGGCTCATGCACCCCATGGCCCCCTAAAGGGTCACCTCCTCGAGGGGCAAGCCCAGCACTGCCTGCTCAGCCATTCTCCTGCTGAACACAGTGAAGGAGCGTGGTGAGAGAGCAGAGTGAGATCCCCTTTTTGAGTCCACGACCTCCAGCACACCTGGACACAAGGCTGGCAGAGGTGTCACACCTGATGGTGAGGGAGGAGATGGCCTTGTCTATCACTGTGGCACATCTCTGGAACAGTAAGGGAGCCCATGCTGATCTGGCCATCCAAAGGGACACACACAGTTTGGGAGGGTGCCTGGTAACACAGGAACACTTTGGGAATGTTTTTTTCTTCCTGTGAGCTTAGAGCTGAGTTTGCAGTTTGAACTCTGACCCCCTGTTGCTGAAGGGGAACGTGTCACATCCAGCCCTGTTCTCCTGAGCAGTAGCACATGCTGAGAAGGGCCTTGCTAATGAATTCCCTCTGCCACTTCCCAGGAGAACTGGGTCATCTCATCCCTGCCCACCAGCACCTCCTTGCAAAGTTATGGAACTGTAAATCCAGCAGAAGCTGTCAGGGCCTTTAGGATGCTAATGAGCTTTCATGAGTCTCACCTGGACTTCCCTCTATCCACATGGACCCAGAAACCACTTGAGCACAGCCCTGGGCCTGTAGTTTGTCATTGATCTGTGTTGTGGGATCTCAGCAGTGCCTGACTGAGTGACGGCTTGACCTGAACCCAGGCCCTCCTCGTCACTATGGACCTGCCAGGACTATGTCTGACCCTGGTCACCCCCACCAGAGCTCACCCCAATCTACTCTGGTCCAGAGCCTGAGAGTATCCCTATGTAAATATGGAACCTGCAGGAATCCCTGTTGGCTGCAGGCAAGGGACAAGAAGAAACAGAGCACAACCTGTGCCTTGGAGCCCTCTGATCAAGTGCTTCCAGTTTCACCTGGAACTCACTTCACTTGAGCCCTGGGCACACACAGTCTATGTCCCAGGCCCCCACTGTCTGTGTCCCTGGCATGGCTGGGCACAGCTCCATCCCATTCATGGAGAAGGAGGAGCTCATGGGGAACATGATTATCCATGGAAGGTTTGGGTGTAGTAATCAGGGAATAGTGGTCTGCAAAATCTCAAAGGGAGTGGAAAAGGTGAGGAGTGATACACAGGCTCTGGGCTCACGCTCTGCTCTGAGTGGGATCCTTTGGGAGGCTGCTCTGGAAAGTGAAGGAGCTGGGCAGAGCTGGCAGGTCCTTAAGGACAGGATCCTGGGATTATCCATCCCGAAGTACAAGTATTGGGAGATGGGTTTGAGAGAAACTGGAAACGAAGCTCATGGCTGAGCTCATGGCAGCGGGGAGAAGGTGGAAGCACGGACAGGCCATGACGGAGAGATTTGGGAATGGGGATGAGACTCAGTGGTGAGTATGTCACCTCTGTCACGTCTCCCGCGCCGCCCGAGCGCTGGGTTGTCACACGCTGGGCACACGCGGAGGCTCGGGGTGTGCCGGCCCGGGGTGTGCCGGCCCGGGGCGGGGCCGGGCGGGGCCGGGCGGGCCGTAGCGAGGTCCCGCCCCCGCGGGTATAAGCGGGAGGCGGCGGCGGCGGGCGCGGGTCCCGCGGCGGCGATGGCGCTGCGCTGCCTCCTGCTGCTGCTCTGCGGAGCCGCGCTGGGACCCGCCGTGCACCTCGACTTCGCCGAGCACCGCAGCCAGGCCGCCAAGATCAAGGTCAACCCCCGCGGCAACCTCTGGGCCACAGGTACCGGGCGGGGGGGACACGCGGGATGTGCGGGGCACGGCGACCTCCTGCCCTGTCCTGTGGCTGCCTGTGCGGAGCCCTCTGCTCCCACGAGGGGAGGGGGATGCTGGCAGGACCACGGTGGACAGGGGGAGACCAGGGCAGGCGTGAAGTCACCTCCACCTTCATCCCTGGGCAGCAGGTTCAACATCCCCAGCAGACTGAGCTGTCCGGCAGCCCTGGATATCAGGTTCAGCATCCCTGCGTGGCATGTCTGTAAACCCAGAGATCTTTTCAGCAGGAACAGAGAGGGAAGTTTCCCAAAAATCCCACGCGGAGTAAGGAGCTGGGATTTCTGGGTTTCCCTTGACTCGGCTGGTTTGGGCATTGGGTCCCGTGGTGCTCCTCGTTAGTCCGTGCCGGTGCGGGGTGGCCGGTGCCAGCTCAGCCGGAGCCCTGCGTGTCCCCAGGCACACCGTGCGTGATGTTGCAGGTCACTTCATGGGGAAGAAGAGCGTCACAGGCTCCCCACACCTGGAGGCGCCAGAGGAGCCTGCAGTGCCAGTGGTCTTCGGTCCCTCTCTACGAGCCTTGCTGGAGGACATGATGGAACTGCTGACCCGGGAGCTCCTGAAAATCCTCTTGCAAGAAAGACTATTGGATGAGAACCAAGGGAAATACGACCTCACTGACCAGGTGAATATTGGCTTAGATGGAGGGAGATGCTCAGAGCAGAAAGGTGGGGGAGCTGTGCTGGAGATGGGAGCACCAGCACAGCTGCTAGAGGTGCATTCCCTTCTTCACCCTCCTTTTAACCTTCCTTAAACCACTTCTTAAGACCAGTCATAAAGGGAGAGAGAAGTGTCCTGAGGCTTGTGTCTAGCTGGGCAGTGACAAATAGTCCCAGGTGCTTGGGAAGGGTGTGAGGATGAGCAAGTAATACTGCAATGGAGCTGTGACAGTGGTGATCTTCAGGGGTTGTTAGTAAGCATCTGGGTCTTCCTCAGTCAGATGCAGAAGAGGATGGTGTCCCCTTTTCCAAGGACAGGGAAATCCTTTCTCCCTCTTATTTCCACAGCGAGAGACCAAGAGGGATGCAGTATGTGAAGGGAAAGGCATCTGTCAAGCAAAGAGACTTTGTCTCTGGGATCCATCAGTGCTGAGGGCACAAAGCCTTGCAGAGGGTGGGTGTGCATTGGTCCTGCTGCTGCAGAGCAGGTTTTGGGGAGCAGGGAGAGGGCAGGAGCTCCACTTGTCCCACTGTGTATCAGCAGATCCTCAGCCTCCTTGCTGTGGCTTTTACTTTGGAGCTCACTCAGTTCCTAGTGGAAGACCTGCCCCTGGGGAGTGATGCTCAGGCACAGATCCTTAGTCAGGATGTGGAGATTGAATTGCTCAGTGCAGGGATGAAATTTCTGCATCCATAGACGGAATTAGTCTGTGTGGCTCTGCTTGTCTGTTGCCTCCTGCACACTTCCCTGGTGTCTCACCATTTCCAGTCACTGCAGGAAGCAACTGGGAGTCTAAAAAGGATGAAATCCTCTTAGGTCAGTGCTGCCTGGGCTGTTCCACTGAGCCAGAAGCCTGAGGAGCTATCCAGTAGCACTGCATGCAGGTAAAGCTAGTTCTGCTATGCAGGGTTAGGCAGGGCTTGCTCCTCTTTGCTTTTCTTGGGAAGGCACAGGTGGAGCAGAGTTGCAGGACTGGGAGCCTGAGAGCCACTGATTGTTCAAGCTCTTTTTGGACTCACTTTCAGCAGATTAAGGTAAACTGATGCATCCCAGAGAGCTGTTCACATTGGGTAGAGGGCTTTCCACAGTGAAGATACAGCTGGGCATGGCTGAAGGCACCAGCCCACCCCACTCCCTGTGTAGTGTGCTGTGCTGGGCTGCTGCAGTGTTTGCTTCTCAGATGCAGCTGGAAAGGAGATGAGGACTGTGGAGGTTCTGGAGCCTTCCCCATACTCCCCAAGGAACCTTTGAACAGTAGGGCACTTGTTCAGAGGATGGGGGAATCAGGCAGATGTGCTGCCCTGCCTTGTTCCTGAGTGTGTGGTGTGAATTTGGTAAAGGTGCTCCCTGGGGCTCTCCCCTGCATAGGTCACTGCTCACATTGCAGATGTGCCTGTGCAGAGGCTGCCCTGAGTGCTGGTGCTGTGCCACGGGTTCCAGCTGGGTGCCAGAGCCATGCCAGCCCTGCCAGTGCTGATTCCCAGTGCTCAGGGGCCGGCACTGGCCGGGTGTGGCACTGGGTGCCCAAGCTCTGCTGCTGGACAGAGATTTGTCTGTGGCCATGCTGGTGCTGGCCAGTGCCTGCCTTGGTGCCCGGTGCCTCTCTAGGGCAAGGTGGGATGCTGTGCCTGTGTGTGGCTTCACAGCTGAGCTGCTTGATGGGCAACTGCCTCCTGGTCCTCACTTTCTCTTCCCAAAGCCTGAAGTCTCTCCTTGGCCAGTACCCTGGTCACCTTGCTGGGTGCTGTTTCTGGATTTGCTCCTTGGGCACCTCTGAGCACATCACTTAACCAGCTCCTGCCCTCCTGCTCCTTTCTCCCACCCACCCCCAGGGCATCCTCACATCTGTGCTGTTGTGGGTATTACAGAACTGCTTCTCCCCAGTGCCTCTGAGTGCTGTCCAGGTTAGGCTGTTCTGTGTGTTGTGCTCTTGTGGTTGCCACAGTGCCAGCCCAAATTCCTGCTGCCCTGACAGCTTTCCCCCTCAGTGTGGCTGTTGCTGGACACTAGGTGTCAGCAGCCAGCCTGAACTGATCTGCATGCCGTGTTCCCACCTTCCTCACAGGCTTTTTCACAGCTCTGCCCTGTGAAACTCCCGGTCCATGCCCTGCTTGGGATCTGTCGCTTCCATCTCAACTTTCCAGCCCTGTGTGGCAGACAGGGCTTGGCTCTCAGCACGCCGGGGCTTCACAGGGCTGCCATGTTGCTCTGTGTGACAAAGATTGGGCTGGCAGAGGAGGATCCTTCCCATCCTTTGTCATCTCTTTGGGTGTGTGGTATTAATTCCCCAGGATGCAGAGCCCGTGTGTGTGGAATGGAACAGCTCAGGGGTATGGGGAGAGCCCTTCTGCCTGAAGGGAGGTGCTGCCCTGCCTAGCTCTGGGACCTGTGGACTGTGCCAATCCCACAAACCCCTCTGTGACTCTTCCCTGCTGTGTTTTCTGTCTCTTTTTACCTTCTCACATTCTCTGCTGAATGAGGCTCTCCCCTGAAGCTTCAGCCTCACTGGGATGAAGTTTCCCTCTCACATCCAACAGTTGTGTTTCAGCTGTTGGAGCACAGATGGGAGGCTTCTGGCTCTGCCCTTCTCACATGCCATCCCAAGCCACCCTTGAAAGTGCTGTCATGCTCCAGCATGGGATGTTTGTCTGATCTGCCCCAGGGTGCCCAGCATGGGTGCTGATGGTGGTGGTTGTGTGCATGACCCCGTGTCTCACCCTTGTGTCTTGTTTTGTAGGAGACAGGGCTTTTAACGAAGGTGCTGGAGAAGTACTTTTCAAACTGAAGAGGTGCAGCTGGGGAGGATGAGGTCTGCAAGGTCGGCCGTGTGTGGTGAACGGAGGAGAGCATTGTCCTTGTGGGTTTCTATAGCAACTTCACTTTTATTTATTCTTTCTGAACTGTTGTTAATAGTGGTGGCGTGTGTGAACAGCGGAGCCTCCCTGTATAGTTCCTGTATGTTTTGTGTTTTCCTGATGTCTGATATGCCTGTGTGAATAAAACTGGCTCTTTGCACAGACTCTTCTGTGGGTGTAGGGAGGCAGACCCCCAGGGCTTGTGCAGGGGGAATGGGGAGTGGGAGCACCTTGGGCACAGTGAAGGGAAGCTCCTGGCTCTCAACAGCTCAGAGGGGTTGGATTCAGTCCCTGCAGCCTCTGCTCACTGAAGGAGACCCTGACATGATAAAACAGCACACGTGGCTGAGCTGATCACACCACTCACCACTGGAACATCTTCGTGACCCTCTTTGCTGGGAATATTTCCAGCAAAACCTTGTCCTGGCAGTGGTGGGATTTCTGGCTCAGAGTCCTGGCCTTGTGGCACCTCAGGGTTAACTACAGGCTCGTTGGCCTTGGCCATCAAACATTCAGTCTGATTATGAGGCTGCTTTGTGATGACAGCTTGGTGCAGCCTCACCTCGTGCATGCAGTCAAACACTCACAGGGGCAGAGGTACAGCCCTGGGGCCCTTTGTTGTGCAGGATGGCTGGAGAAGGAAGCTGGGACCTGGCTGAAATGGGTGCTGGAACAGTCCCACGAGCAGACTCTGGTTCTATTCCTTCTGAAAGTGCTGCTCACAGATGCACCCTATGGCTGCCAGCCACTTGGGGGGTCATGGGATCATAGAATGGGCTGGGCTAGAAGGGACCTTGCAGAACACCTTGTGGCCATATTCCAGGTGCAGACACCTTCCATTATCCCCATCCAACTTGGCCTTGGACACTTCCAGGGATGGGGCAGCCACAGCTGCTCTGGGCAGCCTCACCACACTCTCAGGGAGGAATTCCTTCCCAATATCCCATCTATCCCTGCCCTCTGGCAGTGGGGAGCCATTCCCCCTTGTCCTGTCACTCCCAGGCACTTGTCCCAAGTCCCTCTCCAGCTCTCCTGGAGCCCTTTAAGGCACTGGCAGGGGGTCTGAGGTCTCTCTGGAGCCTTCTCCCACCTGAGCAATTGCTACTGTCAGCTTTTCTTCAGAGCATCTCCATGGCCCTGGGAATGTCTCCAGGAAGAGCAAAATCTGGCAGCAGAGCCCAGAATGATGCCATAAATGAAACCATAAACTTTCACACTCTGCTCCCCACAATTCTGATGATAAATTCAACCTGATCCTTTGATCCCACAGGAGGAGAGCCCTTCTCCCAGGAGCAGGAACCTCAGAGCCATGTCACACCAAGCCAAGGGATGATGCAGCATCTGAAGATGCTGATAACTAGAAGAGGGATCAAAGCCATGGTAGGAGGAGACATTCTACTCCCAAGGGTAGTTCAGACCCTGTGAAGTCTCTACCTCACTGGAGCAGTTGCTTGGCTGCAGCCCCTGGGAAGAGCACCACCTTGAGCCTCTCAGGTTCTACATGCTGCTGGTGAACAGCCCACCTGTAGCACCACCTGCAGCTATTCCCTTTGTGAGTCCTTCCTGGTCTCCTACCCACCAGCTTTGCTCAAGAGGTTTCCCGGTGTCCTGCAGCCATTCACACAGGAATCCTTCCTCCAACATCTACTTTTTGCCCACACTAACTGCTGTGTTCTGGGATGTGGGTGACCCCCAGCTCACCTTTTCATTAGCTGGAGCAAAGCCTTGACTTAAAACTAATTATTACTAAGAAAAATAATGACACTGTGGATTGTGTTTGACACTGGAGGAAACCAGATGCCCCTCAGGCAGCAGTGTGAGTGACTGACAGCCTAATGGGGTTCCTGACTTGACATGTCATGGGGCCACCCTGTCAAGCTCACTGGAGGGGGAGCAGGTTCCTGGCCGTGAGACACCCAGGTGAGATCCTCATTCTCCCTCTGACCCAGCCAGAGACTGTCCAGCTGCCTCTCTGTCTGTCTGTTCCCAGCCCCCCATCACTCTCCTCTGGGCTGAGATAAAGAAGCAGTCACTTGGTGACTGCTGCCATGGGCAGAAAAGGCTCACCTTGGGAAATGTAAGTTAATTTATTGTCAATTAATTTCAGTATTTGATTCAGATTTTGGAAAAAAACAGTCGTCCCCCCCC